>JAKGSA010000871.1:133380-206447 GCA_033558755.1 Philaethria dido
TATACATATATATATATATAAACTTACTACTAGTATATATAAACTTGACGTAGCAGTATTCAAACCCGCGTCACTTGGAATCTATCTAAGAGCTCTAGAAAATTAGGTAATACGCAGTTTTCATTCCAATTTTGCTACGTTTATACGTTCTTATAATATTCTCTAAATATTATTAAGAAATTAAATGTAAAATTTTAATTTAATACTTAAATTGTATTATTGTATACGAATAAATTACACACTTGAGTTATTATAACAAAAATAACGTTAAAACGGGTTTTCCTACTAAATTACAATTTGAAGTATTTCCGTGTTTTGTTCAACTTATTTTGGACAAAGTGACTAATTCACTATTAGAATTAATTTAGATAATTTGTAAACTTTTAACCTACTTCAATAGAGGAGGTGGTTATCAATTCGATTTTTTTTATTTGTGTTACCGTTAAAATTTTTACTGAGTAAATTTTGATGATTTTTTTGTTATATGATAGCTAGTGCTTTTGATGAAATGGGACAATTTACATACATTTAATTAAGTGACAAGTAGTTTTCGAGTTATTCCTAATAATGTTACTTTTTTGGGCATTTTTTGTGAAGTCAGGTTTCTTATATGTTATATATAGTATATTATTACTAACTTAAACAAAAGCTTTATTAACTGTAGTCTATGTGTTATTCTGATGTATAAGCTATATTACTGTAAAGTTTCATCCAAATCCGTTCAGTAGTTTTTGCGTGAAAAAACAAACATCCATCCCCACAAACTTTTGCGTTTATAGTATTAATAGGATTACGCTCAAGGTGGATAACGTTACGGAAGGTCAGGAGTTCGATTACACGACATGGTCAATGTTACTAGTAGACTATAGTTTTAATTTATTGATTATTTAAGTAAATATGTTTTTTCTTTAATTTGTTAATGTTTTTATTAATAATTTAAAAAACAAGAAATACGTAAATATTTCTTGTTTTTTAAATTATTTTTTCATTGTGTTAATACTATTTATGTAGGACTGTATAGTAATGTTATATATTATGCTTAACTTACACAAAATGTTTGCAAATTGTAGCCCATTTGTTATTATATTAACTTCACGCTTTATCCCTAGCGGGGTAGTCAGTTCCGGAGCGCCAAATGCCACGGTCCCTGTATACCTCTTTCATGCACCGCATTCCGCTTCATGCATGCCCTCCGGGGGGTCCTCATGCTTTTTACGTGACCTTCCTCCAGTATTATTCCTATATTTTGATAAGCTATATTAGTATAAAGTTTCATTTCACAGTAGTTTTTCCTTGAAAGAGAAACCAAATACATCTATCTTCATTGTTCCCGTTTATAATATTAGTACAACATAAACGTCATTTATTGAGTTCTATGTGTCTAGTCGCTGTTATGCGAGAAAGGTGGGAAATGCATAAAAATGAAAAGATAGCATCAAAGCCACACCCAGAGATAAAAATTAATGGTTAATTGACATTTGTATTTAACTGGCGAATTATTCCTGCAGTTTGTGTTTCCTATAATTATTGATACGAGTGTCCCCGTTGACGCGTTAACAACGCGTTGACTTTAACAATGTATATGTCACTTTATATTAACACGGATGTCAAGCAATGGTAGTATGTGTAGCATTTATTTTGTTAATTTAATATACTTTTTATGCATTATTTAAAAAAAAAGTTACCTCTCTTTCTCTATATAAATTATAAGTGTGTCAAATTTCATGCTCCTCTGACCGCGTAATTTTCGGAAAAAGGATCCAAATTTTTACTACACGTATTTATTAGATATACCTATAGCAAAAAACACAGATCACCCTTTACAGCAGGCTAGATAGATCTTAGTGACAAAACTCTCCGTTCTCCACTCATCGCCCGAATTCGATTGTTTTTGCGGAACTCAACACTGTCTTAACAGAACGAAGAAGTTATACTTTTCCACTCAGCAACGATGTCCTCAAAATATATGATATATTACTTACTATATTTCTCATTCGCTACGAATTGGTATTCTTCATAGGAACATATTTTAAATGCAAATCGTCTAAAAGTGTGCGATGTGTCATTTGATGAGATCATGCGGGCGACGACGACAGACGCGGCTAAGCTTATACCCCGCTATGGGTTAGTTCAAAGCAAACGGAAATGAATCTTGATTATAATCTTATGTGATGTATATATTATATGTATTGTACGAGTATTAGTATGAATTTTTAGTTGGTTTTGTCAATTTTTTATTTATATGTTATAGTAGATTATAATAATAAGATATATAAATATCTGTGATCATCTGTTTTATAGCCAGCCAGGCAGTCGTGAATAGGTTGATAAGTCGTCGTTAATTTTTTTAGTATTAATAGGCATTATTAATAATTACGCTTAACAAAAGAAGAAAGCCGTCTTCAAATAAATCGCGTTAAAAACTTAACATTTTACGAATAACTCAAAAACTACTCACGTTAACTACATTTAATCGGGGCTTCATCAGAAGTATAGTAATTGTATACAAAACGTTTTATGTAAAAAGTATTTAAATAATATAAAAAATAAGGTAGAATTTACAGATAAATCTTAAACTTCAAAGCGCCTCTCCTGAAACGTATGCTTTTTCGATTTATTAACCTGTTCACGCCTGTTATGAATATCATATATTTTTATCGGCGTCAAGTTCCGCCACTCAGCACGCAATGCCTCAATTCGGTGGAAAATGGGGAAGGAGGGAACCTAGCCCTCTGCCGACCCTGCTATATGCGGGATACAGCTTGAAGCTATGTATGTAAATATTTTTACATCGTATTTAATGTGGAACATAAAATAATAATATTTATCGAAAACACTTGCTTCATTTTCTACATTTTTCTAAATTACGGTTTCAAGGTGTTTTGTCTCAAATTGTTATACTATTTTTCATTAAAACAATCACAATTAATAATAATTATAAAATGCCGACCTTCGTATGGCATAGCGGACAGCGGACAGGCGGAGAGACACCGCCAACTGCGCGTGGAGGTCGCGACTTCGATGCTGCGGTAAATGATCGTAGTCATTTGACACACTGTCTTTAGGTTTTATAAATGTTTCTTTTTTTAGTATAATATACGTTACTGGCTGCTAATAGTTTAGTTTCTAGTTTTTTTTGAAGTTTTCCCCCCATAAGATGGTAAGCAGAGAGAACACAGTATCAATTCATTCCGTTCTTCATTTACCACCAAATCAAGGCTTAGAACATTGTACGTTGAGTGATATAACTAAACATGCGCTTGTTCTCACTAGGGCGTAGAAATTAATATAATTTAAGTAAATTTAATCACTTACCGGGTGGAAATCGAACCCACAACCAAACCCGCTTGCAGTTGGGTACCATCCCACTGCACCATCTAAGCCTTAGAAAGATAAATGTGACAATAATTACTGCACAATTAATATAACTCTTAAAGTTTTGTCTCGTTCGTACAGAATTTGACCTTCGTGTCTAAACAGCTGCTCTGAGTCAGTTTGTTACAAGAATTATAAATTGTTCGCATTTATAGAATATTTGATGTATGTATGTTTATAAGTTAATTATTAATAATATAATTGTCTCTAAAACTATTAAATCTACTTAATATATTAGTATACTAAATAATGTATGAATATCTATAAAAATATCTCTGCATTTGTCGTGAATATGGTACTAAATCAACAATGCATAGTTTTCAGGGCTGGTATTTTAAGTAAGTGGAAGAGTTTAATTTACTAGATTTTTTTTAAATTAGCTATTTATTTTAGCAATTCTATTGCCTACAAATTATTGAAAAAAATATTTATGTATGAGTTATTAATCTATTCACGCCTCGTACAGATATTTCCTTTTGTAAATATTCACGTTTTGATGAATACAACTAGAAATCATATTTCGCTATTCATCAATAACTTAGGTATATTTTGTAAATCAAAAGATTTTTTTACTACACCTTTCGTCTTGCTTAAGAGAAAAAATATATAAACTTTACAGGAAATATCATATTTTCACGTTATTCATAAAATATTCACACGAGTACCTCAGTAATAGTCGAGTTAGCGTCTTCCCCGGCCGTAGACTTAAACTAATTTACTGTCTAGACGACGTATTGTCTAGGTACTAGAGTATCTCCTAGGATACTTTCTAAAGGTAGAAAGGTAGGCGGTTATGTTTATATTTTTATATTTTTAAGTAGAGAGACACCATCGTGGTATAGTTTACGTTTAAGTGTTTGGAAAAATGTAGTAGGTTGGATTTTTATTAGAATAATGTACGTTAAAATTAATTAAGTTCAATTTTTTGGCTATGAAGTTCACTCTTTAAATATTTTTCGTATCTCTGTTACGCGTTAAGGTTTATTTTTTATTTGTTTGTTTTTAAGAGTTTCTCTTTAAAAACAAACAAATAAAAAATATAATTTAAATAATAAATATATGTATCTACAGATACATATAAAATTAAACAATTGGCCGGAACTTATTGACAGAGTCCAAAAGGCTCGGGTTCGAATCCTGTTTCATTCAATTTTTTAAACATTTCCAAATATTATTCTTATCCAAGGACAAATATTTCGTGTTTTCGAAACAAATATACCGTTTATTTCAGTCTTTTAAAATAATTGAATATTCATATCACGTTACGAGTTTTAAAACTGAGCGAGCTTTTACATACAATTTTACCAATATAAATCGTTTGATCGCGTCCCGTAATAATTAAACATGCGCATCTCAAAATATCTGTCGATTCACTCAACAGTACGATAATGCTACGTGGGAGGCAAATTGTCTGGCCTGTATGTACGTTACCTACGTATTGTCAAGAACAATTGTTCTAATGTTGGGTTATATGTTTAGAGTGTGAAAAATATTTTGGAAAAGTGTAACATTTTGTAGTTTTATGTAGCAGGATTTGAACCCGCGCCCCTTGGATTTCGTCTAAGCGTAGATGACTTGTTGAACTATACGTTCTTATCTTTATGTTAATTCTTAGACGCTTGTTGTAAATTATTATTTTTGTTGTTAGCACTCTCGTCTCTATAAGGATATTTTTGTAAATTTTCGTTACCTACTGATTATTTTTGAAAACTTAACTTTAACTTTTTAATTTTTTAACATCTTACCTAAGTATGTAGTAAGAATGCTTCGTTATTTATATTATACATAATGAAATAATTATTCTTTTATCTCTACTCGTTTTTAATTTAAACTTTTTTTTAGTTTCACGCTGTATCCTGCACATAGGAGGGTAGGCAGAGAGAACCTAGTGTTAAGACAATCCGTTCTTCGTTAAACTTATTCATATGGAATCTAAAAAAAAACTTTGTTGTAGAAATTTGATCCTAATATCGTCATTTATACTGTATTATAGCTTAATAATATTTGACAAAATTTTCCTATTTATTATTGTTACTTATATAACTAAATTTCAAAGTCAAGTTAATTTATCCTGTTCGATAAATGTATATTAATTGTCCTTGTAAAATAATACATGAAGAGTTGATTTGTTCTTCATATTGAATAAAATCTCATTTTAGAATAATCAACACTGTTTTGTTAACAACTTGGCAATAGTATTGAGTGTTGAATTGCGAATCTTAACGCTGTACACTGTCTTACCAATGCTTATGAAATTTATTAAAATGCATTTATTCACATTTGACCACTGTTCCTGTCACACTGCAGCACGATTTCCAAGTTTTTTTATCATTTTATTTAAAAAATATGAAAATATTTATAAAATATAATATCTTAAGCGCTTTTAGGGGATACGTGATATTGTTTTACATCCACATCCATTAAATAATAGCATATGAGTGTCGTACACGTGTTTCGCGAGCGGTAACCGTTGACCTCATTATTTTGTGTTCCCCCACATGACGTGCCTTTGAAAGCTTTTAACTTTAGACAATGGAATCTTCTTATATTATACTATACTAGCTGTATCCCGCTATTTTGCTTGTGTAGACTATAATATAAACCTTAAATTCCCTTTTGTCTGTCGTGGCGCAGAGGCACAAGCGTGCGACTGTAAACGCGACAGGTTGTGGATTCGATTGCCACTCCAGGAAATGGAATTTTTCATTTCCTTGGTTTGGTAACAGGGCAAAGCGCGGCGTTGAGTTCCGCCATTCGGCACGCAATGCCTTAATTCCTCGGTAGAGTGGGGATCGGAGTGTCTTAACACTAGGTTCCCTCTGCCTATCCTGCTATATGCGGGATACAGCGTGAAGCTATGTATGTATGTATGTAAATAAATCCCTTTTTTTCCTGTTTTCATAGGAATTTCGAGAAATCTTCTCATAGTACTCCTCTACACTCCCTAAACAATTCATATACCAAATTTTAACTTTCTATTGCTGGTTATAGTTTAGGCTGTTTTGTGTCAGTCACTCAGTACTGTCAGTCACTAATTATTTAATATATATAGATTTATACCAGAAGGAATAAGACGCAAATAAAAGCTTATTAAATAAATATGATTGTCTGAAAGATATGAATTGATGTATTATCCTTCCTTCCACATGATGTGTAAAATGTCAAACCATAGAAGGCTAACCGGTAGGTATGATGTAAACACTATTTTAAGTTTGGCCGTTGCTTCGTTCAAACCATGCTTTGCATATTATAATTGCCATGAATATTTTTTTTGGTACGGAGTGACTGATTGACATACACGATGTGAGAAGCGAAAAATTTGGCATGTATGTTCCTTCGGGAGTGTAGGCGAACACTCAGAGAGGATTATTGGAAATTCTGGTATGGTTAATACAAGAAAGGGTAAAAAAGGGGGCCAGAATTTGTGTGAAACTTATTTATTCTTCAAGTTTTGTAAAAAACGTTAGGATAAGTCTCATCTGCTTACCCTGCTGTGCAGGACGAAGTGTGGATCTGATTTAAGAGGGTAAATAATTGTTGTAAAATGTCATTCATATGAGCGAAGTTGCGGGCAAAAGCTAGTCATTTAATATGAGATCACATTTTGATTCATTAAAATATGTATAGTATAATTTTTGGTCTAATTTCCTTTACATTAAAAAAAGTGTAGTTTTATATTATTTTTCGTAACATTTAGGTAGGACTGACAAATTGACATTGAGTTCGTGTAATAAAAATAGGGCAAAAGTTAACTTAATCCACCTGCCTCCCTTCCCAAGCCACCTGTTCCCAGCGGGGAACTATCGACTTCCTAAATAAAAAATACATTTTTATAGTCATATGCCATATGACGTTAACACACGTCTAGTTGATATTCACATTTGTCGTTCGTTGCCACTTTTTTCTGGCTGTTTTCTGTGTTTATTTAATGATAACGTGTAATCTTTTAATTGTAATGGTTTTAATTTACAATGATATATATGGTATTTACTGTAGAACCTCTTCTTGTAGCAGCGGCAGCTTCACTCTTTATCCCGCTTAGCAAGGTAGTCAGAGAGACTCTAGTGTTAAGACATTCCGTTCGTCACTTTTTGCCTAAATTCCTATGTGTTATCGTGTTATCTTCTATATATTTCTCCTAATGGGATATAAAAACTTACGTAGACGTAACTTTTTATATTTACTAAAGAGACTAGACTAGAGTCTCAGTGTTATTAGGATGGCGTCAAAATTATATAAAATATAGATGTAATGTATTTATTTCTTTTATTATAATTACGTAATGCATCTGGCTCGAAGGACCATAAACAAGTAAAACGTTTTCATCTGACAGCATACAAACATACTGCCAATTTAAATACGATTAGAGGTCTATTTTGTTCGATTCGAATATTTTCCCTTGTCTACTAAAGTTGCACAATAGTATCCTGGTTCTTATTGCTAAAACCGTAAGGTGCAAATTGCAATATAATTTAATGTAATGTAAGAATTTTCAATTATTTCGAGTGCGTACAAGGCCGCGTATAGGCCATGTGGTGTTTGTTAGTTCATTAGACTTGATAGTTGTGTTCAACAAGATGAACAAATATTTTTGTATGTTGATCTTTTGCAGCTTCACGCTGTATCCCGCAGGGTAGATAGAGAGAACAGTGTTAAGTCACTCTGTTCTCCTCTTTTTTGAAACTGAAACCAACTGTAACTATTAGCCCTGTTGACATGTTAAACTATACTAGTGTCTCTGTAAATGCGTTAATAACGCATTGCGTAGTGACGTATATATCACTTTGTATAAACATGGATGTCAAATCGTGGTAGTGTGTGTAACAATTATTTTATTAATTTAATATACTATATATTTAAATATATATTAGCGTTCTGCACTCTTTTTCTGTATATTTTCCTTCGTCCGCGTAATTTTCGTAAAAAGGGATCCAATGTTTTTACATATAACTTTATATACCTTAGCAACATGAATGTCACTATTTAATAGTGTATGTCAAATGTATGTTTACTCTGAGTAATATTTATTTAATGTATTTCTGATAGGTACATTATTTTAAATATATTGATTTTCAGCAATTCTTCTCCATGTACACTATATGTACCTACACCATTTTTCATACTCTTCCGTCTGCATAGTTTTCATAAAAATGGACCTATAGTTTTCCTTTACGTAATAATATCTTAAAGCTAGTTCAAATTATTAGAACTAAACTGACTTGTGAATATATCAGGTATTTCTACTATTATTCACCATTATGACATAATTTATGAAATCATACATCACGATGTGGCATTACCTATTGTAACTTTTGTTTGATGAGTTGATTGGTTAGTGGAAAAAACGCATGTATGTATAATTAGTATATATGGATACTTTTAAATTATTTTGATATCCGCATTCCGTGTCTCGATTACAATGTTTTTGATGAATTTAGATGTAATAAATTACTAAAATAGAAGGGAAGTGGAGAACGCAGAGACAAAACAAACTGCGCTTTTTCATCATAATGTTAACGCTATTTTGAGTTTGGCCGTTGCTTCGTTCAAACCATGCTTTGCATATTATAATTGACATGTATAATTTTTTGATACTGAATTACTGATTGTCTTACCGAAATTACTAGTACGTGGAAAGCCGAAAATTGTATATATGATAGCATATATGTTCCTCGGGGAGTGTAGGGGAGCACTCAGAGGTTTTAGAAAGTTTCCCCTAAGGTAAAAAATAGAGAGAGTAAGAAGGATGGTCAGAATTTGTACGAAACTTTTTATATTTATAATGAAATCATCTAAGAAAAAACTAAATTAAAGAAATATCTCCTTGACGCTTTTCTCTGCATATTCTGCTAGGATAGTTAGAGAGACTCTAGTGTCAAAACATTTTATTTTTCATTTTCTATTTGAATTCAGGACATTGCGCGTTGAGTGGCGGAACTAAACACCGCACTTCCTTTTGTCAAATATAGACAGTAAAAAGCGTTCGGCTCTCCGTTCTCTCTGACTACCTCGCTATTGATAAAACGTTAAGCTAAGTAAGTATATTAATTTCCCGGGTATTTGAACACACAACAATCGTGTTTGCAGTCATACGCTTTCCCACTGCGCCACCATAGCCTATTCTTATAGTTATTTATAGTATATCGAGTTCTCGCCACCATGTATCGATTGTCCCCTACATAATTCACAGAAATAGCGCCTAAATCTGCATTTTGTCACGTTCCGGCGGGATGTTGATGCTCAACGTCACCGTTTGTAGACGCCATGTAATTTACATTTATTTTAATACTAGATACGTATCGTTATATATATTTTAGCTTTACGCTGTATCCCGCATATAGCAAGATTTTCAGAGGGTACCTAGGAACCTAGTGTAAAAACACTCCGTAATACCAAGATTTCCGTTCTCAACTTTTAATTTTAGTTGTTTTATAGTTAAATCACACGAAGTATGCAGCGTTGAGTTTCGTCACTTAACACTAAATTCTTCAAAATCTGGTAGAAAGTAGAGGACGGAGTGTCTAGGTTATCTTTATCCCTGCTAAGGTACATATTATAAAGCTGAATTATTTGTATTATATAAAACTTGTCTTTAAAAATTTTGATTATTTGCATATAATAAAACTGTTACTGGTTTATAGTTCTAGGAATTGTTTTCATAATCTATCTCAGACGTATTTGATGGAAGCTATTGATACATAAAATGTTTTCTAGTAAGCACTCTAGAGACACTGTACAGGCAATTTGAAATGACTTCATACTTGGATCCTCGCCAGGTTTACCTGCATATGGAAATATTTAGTATTTTGAAATACACATGATCTAATAGGTTTGGTTTTGAAAGATAGCTTTGTTTATATTGTGTATTTTATTCTGTAACGGTAGTCGATACGAATATTATTGAATTTTATTTTCATGTACCATCGTGACTTAGAAGTAGCATTTGATTGCAAAGGTGGTCGTTGATTCGATTCCTACTCGGGTGCATGGTTATATTTATTTCTTTTCCATTTACTCACTCTGGTAAAACAATGCGCTATGCCTTAATTCGGTGGAAAGTGGGGAACAGAAATATTAAAGAGAACGGAGTCTACCTGTGACCATGGACTACTGTAAAGTGTTCGAAACGTCGGATTTCCAAAAATGTATTTCCGAATACATTTTTGGAAATCCGAATATACGTGATTAATCCGGTTTAAATTTAATATGAGTAAAAATCGCGAAATTCAAAGATCTTATTATCAGAACGTAGTGTCTTAACACGAGATTTTCTGGTTTCCTCTGCCTATCCCGCTATGTGCGGGATACAGTGTGAAGCTATAAAAAAAAATTCAACTATTATCCTGTAAATGACAATCGTACTCCTACAACAGCCGGTTGCCGTCCCATATTACATTAGGACGCGGAAACGCATCCTGCCCCAAACATCCCTACAGGAAGCTCACATGAAATTATAATTATATATGTATACTGAAATAGACTTGAAGGGGCTCGGAGGACTTCCTACTGTAGACACAGTTGTTACTAATCTTATGAGTAACTTCAAAGATTTATTATCACTCTTTAACATCGTCTTTGAGTATTTATAGAATTTTAATTGAAGATCATGTTGCTTATTAAATATGTTAGGGAGTATATATTTCAGGGAACATGCGCGGTGTTGAGTTCCGTGCTGTGAGGTCGTTGTGGTGCAGTGGGACAACACTTGGCCGTTATGGCGATAGTTGCGTGTTCGGTGCCCATTTGAAAGATTTTTTTTCTTTCCTCTCTCTTAGAAGACAAAGTGCGGCGTTGAGTATCGTTCACAATATCGTGTCTTGAATTTTCGTACTTTTTGCACATATATTACAGGACTGCTATGTAACGAAATATTGTAGATAATAATATTTATCTTTAATTAATTTTGATTTAGCACGTATTTTCGAAATTTCGAGTAATTTACTCGTATGTGATAATCTGTTATGTGAAATAAATTTGGTTTGCGACAAATGGTCACGTCTCCTGATATCAGTTCGGATGCGTTTCCGCTAATGGTTACATATGTTCGTATATTCATGGAAAAATAACTATCTAACTGCACATTGTTCTATATATTTTTTTTAGCTTCACGCTGTATCTCGCATATAGCAGGCTAGACAGGGAAATATGAGGTAAAATATAATGCACTTAATCAGCTTTCGTTTTTCAGTTAAATAACGTATTTCTAGGAAGAATATCGTAATATAATTCGCGGAGAACGGAGTGTCTTACTCTAATTTCTTTATGTCTATAAGAAGTATTCAAAAAAAAATTAAATCCACTCATCGTAGCCGTTGAAATGCAAATAACAAATGCTGAAATTGTCATATCTTTTTGTAGGCAATTATTATTAAATGTTGTCCCACTCTGTGCACCCCTTGCCATTTCATATATTCTCTCCTCTACCTAAAGGTTACCTGGAAGAGATCGCTCTCTTAGCGATGAGGACGCCCATTGTACTATTATAAATATTAAGATGTTTTTATTTTGTATCTTTCTGGTGTGCAATAAAGAGTATTTATTGTTATTATTTTAAGTCTCCATACAAATCTTTTCCTTATTGTAAAGCAAAATAATGATCTGAGACTTTTTACGTGGGAGGTGCAGGATTATATTGTAATTACGTATTACGGGGAAACGATGAAAACATATTTTTATTTTTTAATTATAATATTTCTCCTATTGTCTTCGAGAGTTGAACTTACGTCCCTTGCTTTGCCTATGGTTAAGAAGTTCCCATCTGCGCCATGATGGTGTGATATAGTTTATTTTATTATGGTTTCTCAGTACTGTCGTCTTTTCACAATTTGTAATATAATTGTAAACCGCTAAGTATCCATATATGATGTCATTTCTGACTTTGAAATAATGATTTCATTTCTCACGAGCGAGACATAATAAGATAAATATGTGCATTTGTCTTAATTAGTATTATTATTCTATAAGAAAATGTAATATATTGTATTTATACTTGCTTAGCTTCACGCTTTATCCCGAGCGGGGTAGTCAGAGAGAATGGAGCGTCCGAACGCTACGGTCCCTGCATACTTCTTTCGTCTCGTTCACAGTCAATCTCTTCATAATTGCCCTTAATGTATATTATTTACTGTATTTATAATTATTAGTATTTGTACGTCACGGGAATTGAACCTCTGACCCAGTAAAACAGTTATTATAGATTTAGTTTTTGTGTCAATAGTTTTGTAGGTGGATGGATATGTACGTACAATTTCATAAACTAGAATTAGTAGTCTTCGTCTTTCGACGTTTTCCAAGGTTCAAAACCTGCTATGTCTTTTGTATAGAAATCAATATTTTTTTTAAAAAATATCTATTGTCTCTTGCCAAATGATTCTTAGAAATTACACCGCTTTTTTCGTAAATCTTTTTAGAAAATTAAATACCTTTACCATTATAAGAATGAAATTTAAAAAATCTATTTATTAAAATATTATTCTAATATTATTCTATGAATAATATTTTACTTTAATTGAACAGAATTCATAGAAATTTAGTTTATCTAATTTATAACCAAATTTTTTTTTTTTCATTTATTTTTTTATATATATTTATAAAAATTGGTCACCTTGACTCTATTAGCAAAGACCATGTCATAATATTGAACGCAAGTAAAGTACATGCTCATACATAACACTAGCAGAGGTCACATTTTATTATAAAAATAAACTTTTACTGTTCTCTGATATTTATTTTACACTTTAACACACTTCAAGACACTTATATGGTTATGTTTTTAATCGTTTTTGACCCCAATATGTGCTTGAGTATTGATAAAGGATTATTATAGATTTTAGTATTTTGTTTTTCTTTATTCAATGCAAGTTCTGTATGTTGTAATGTTAGTAATTGTGAGGTTAGATTGAGATCATTTTCCCTTTTTTGACTTCGAAATGAAATCTGAGGTCGTGTCGAATTTGATCTAACTAGACTAGATGAACCCATGTTTAGCAAAAAATCTTGAATGAGTAGTAACCTCAATACTTGCGATGTAACCCACTGTCACAATTTACAGTTTCTATATAGTGATGTCTGTAGATAGATACAGCGTGAAGTTAGAACTTCACGCTGTATCCCGCATATAGCAGGGTAAGAGATACCTGAGAACCTAGTGTTAAGACATTCCGTTCTCTTAATTAATGCTTTATTATAAAAAATAGTTACTTTCTGTATTCCTTATCTACATAAACTTAAACTTTGTCAAGTTTCGTACCAATTTTTTTCCTTCACTTTTTAGTCTAGTATTTATTAGGTATATTATTATTATATAAGAAATTTGTCTAAGTAAAAATCATTTTATATACTTCCCATATCTATATAAAATATAAGTACATTTTCCAACCCTCGTCTGTTACTGCGTCGGTCAGTACCCACCCTCTTCAAACGCGATTAATGTTTTTTCCCTTTTTAATGAAGTCTGAGCGCCCGAGTGCCTACGACGAGGTTTTTAAATTCATTCCGTCATCATATTTACGTTTTTAAATTAATGTTTTGATGCATTTAAGCACTGGGATGTTGACCTCGTCGTTAAAATTACTTTTGATTGTCGATTTACCTTATAATTGTAGAGATTTATTTGGTTAGGTAGATGTCGAAGTGCGGACAGTGGACGTGAACGTTAATGCGTATTTTAAAGGGGCCCCTTAAACCTACACGTGGGGCCGTAAGTCCCAGGCACTCTCCAAACTCCTCTCTCTGCAATACAATGGGCCCGGCACACGCACGATGAATCCATAGATTGCTAAAGAGCTCTCTTCTCATATCAGATAGGGTGAAGAGTCACAATTTTTTTTGGTGTCAAGTTTTTTTGTCAGGAGAGTATAGAGAGTAGAGTTAAGACATTCCGTTCTGCATTTTCCGCCCAAATCGATATATTGAATATTGACGGGTGGATCTCAAATCATACTTTGTATCTTGAAAGAAATGAAAACAATTTAAAATTATTAATTTCTTCGAGTAGAGATCGAACCCACAACTTTTAGTTATTAAGTTAGACGCTTATCGACGGCGCTACGATGGCGTCGATTTTTTTTAGCTTCATGCTGTATTCCGCATACAGCAGAGTAGGCAGAGGGAAACTGAGAACCTAGTGTTAAGACACTCCGTTCCCCTCTTTCCACCGACGCTGATTTTTTATGATTTTTTCTAACACTGTAAATAAGCCATTTCTAGAGCTTTAGAGTTATGTACGATTCTTTATTATTGATATTTTTTGTTTGGAATTAGATGATCTTGCTCTTTGGTATTTGTTTCTACCTTGTTCGGATATCGAACTAATGACCTTTGACACATAGGCATTGTCATTCGTGAAGGTCAAGTGGTATCCTTATTTACAATATTTCCCTATACATATGTCTTAAATAACAAGTTTACATTTATAAGTACGTAAAGTGTGTTTTTGTTTTGATTATAGTTCTCTCTCTTTCTTAATTTTATTTTTATTAAACCTTTGGTTGATTTAGTCTTAGATGGGTGACTTTTTATGCCTTAGACTTTTACCATAAAGACTTTTTGGTTAGGATTGGAGAACTCACAGAAGATTTCCTGAAATTCATACGAAAACGAGAAAAAACTCTGGGTTCACTTGGGATTCTAGGTTTTATAGTCCTTACAAATTAAGTCACGGCATACAGCTAGTCTATTAATAACCAATATTGTGTTAAATTATTCTTCTACAACTTTTTACTTAGGCTTAAATCTTTCTTTTTTTAGAATTCCTTGAGCCTGTAATCTTCTCTATTTTCTTCTACGTTTCTGAGTACACGTGTAAATTCTATTAATAAGCTACTGTTATATGTTAACAGTTAGCTTTTATGTTAGTTATAAGTTATAAAATGTCGACCTACTTTTTTCCAATATTTGGATTTTAGCACTACGCGTGAGATCGATTTAGGTTAATGCATATCATATGTTTTTGACATAGATTTTTAAGTAGCAAAAATATTATGTTTGTATTACTTTTTTGGAATATTCCTGCAAAGTATAATTTTAGATTTTAAATTTTGTTTAGTTGAGATAGGAAATGAATATAGTTTGAATATGTAGTTTTACTGTTGTTATTTGGCTTAGCTTGATTCGGTGGGAGGCGATAGTTGTAGGAAGAACGTTTGATTTTAAATGATATGGTGGTGGGTTACAAAGAGTCGTCGTGGCGCAGACGCACAATCATGTGACTGTAGATGCGACAGGTTGTGAGTGCGATTCTCACTCCAGGATTTAAATATTTATCATATTTTCACGCTGTATCCCGCATATAGCGGGGTAGGCCGTGGGTATCTAGTGTTGAAACTCTCCGTTCCCCACTATCCGCCGAATTGAGGAATTACGTGCTGAGTGGCGGAACTCAACGCCGAGCTTTGCCTTGTTACCAAACCCAGGAAAAGAAAATACCAAACTTTTACATTTCCGAATTCATAATATTCAATACTTAATATTTTCATTTCCTCTCTGGTAACAAGGCAAGGCGCGGCGTTGAGTTCCACCTCTTTACTTGTCTTGAATGCGAATGGAAAGTGAAGGACAGAGTGTCTTGACACTAGTTTCTCTGAGCATCCTGCTATGCAGGAAAAAGCATGAAATTTATATTAAATTTATAAGCTAAACACATTTAATCGGACGATTGTGAAACTGTCCATGTCACTTTGCATTTATCCTCTCCGGAAGTACAAGGTTTCCTCCTCCCACTCGCGTCCTGGCATTGGTTGTATATATGTATATTGTATATATTTACCAATTGTTCTTCAACTGTTGCTTCATCTTAGTGTGTATGACAAGCGTTTGCTTGCGGTTTTACTTGAGTAGATGAAATTTATTTTTTTATAGAGGAAATAGAAGGGAGGCATTTTACTTAACAATCTAATTGTTATTAATAATATGCGAAAGTGTTTGTGATTTTTTCACGCAAAAACTAAACGGATTTTGATGAAACTTCCTAATGATATAGCTTATGCATCAGAATAACATATAGGCTACAATTAACGATTTTGTGTAATTTGGCCGTAATTTAAAACGATAAGCATCTTTATGTTTTTTTTATTGTTTTTAATTGTGATGATTTTTTTTTAACTTCACGCTGTATCCCGCATATAGCAGGGTAGGCAGAGGGAACCAGAGAATCTAGTGCTAAGGCACTCCATTCTCTTTCAACAATTCCTTTCCCCACTTTCTGCCGAATTGAGGCATTGCGTGTTGAGTGGCGGAACTCGACGCCGCGCCTTATTTAATTGTAGCTAATAAATCACTAGTCAATTTTCTTATCTCACTGACAGTCTTTTTTTTATTAACACTGAGTTGAAGAAACACTATATAAAAATTTTGACTTTGAATCGACATCATTAATTCACATTATAAAGGTACAATAGTTTTAATATAGAGTATGCATAAAAAACTTTTTTAATTTATATTATAACCGGAAACACAAAGATATGTATCGAGTATCTCTACTTCCGCCTCGTCGCGTCCTGATCGATTATACGTGCCAATTGTCCATTGCCGAATTGGCAATGCATTGAGGATGAATTTTGCATTTAAAGTTTTTATAGTGGGTTTTTATTGTATATCTTTGTAGTATGTTTTTTAAGTAGCTTGGTTCGAAATTGATTTGTTCAATGATTTTGTTAGGTTTGGTTTGTTATTTTGAAATATCGTTATCAAATATTGTAGAATCGAAGCGTAATTTTTGCTATTTTTTAGTCTCGCTCTCCTCCCCCTGAGCAGGGTCTCGGTCTCAGAGTGACATAACTCAACGAAAATCATTTAAATATAATCTAAATTCATTAGATTTTGTACCTCGATTCATCTATGTGAATTCGACTAATCGACAAACGTCACGTTTAGTCCTATGTTGCTCCACTGCGCCACGATGGCCATATAAGTGTTTCAATTAATTTAAGCAAATATAAAATAAAAATATTTTTTTCAAAAATATATCTAGCTAAATCTTCAATAGTTGCAAAGTGATTTTTTCACTGTACACTATAAAAAAATGACACACTTTAAAAATATTCTAACATACCACTTATTACAAGAGTCATAGTATAATTGAAGTACTGAATTAACTCATTTCATCTCCTTAGATATAATTAGTCTTGTCTTATATTTAGATGGAGTACGAACAAGGCGACAATGCGTGTGTTAAAATAGAATATTTATCATCGTGCGTGTATGCATGTCGTATTGCAAACATATATATCATCCATACAATGTTTTGCCAAATTAAATTGAATCCTATTTTAATATAATTAAAAATCAATTTTGCTTACTTAATATATCTGTAACAAAGCTGCCAAGAGTGTCGCGGTATAAAAAAAAATGTATTTTCAAATTACAGTAATAAAGGCTGCCAACAATACAAGTGATAGTACAAATATGACTAATATAAGAACACTCAAATATATTTGTGTATTGTGATGTGTGTGTAAGTGTTGATCAACGTTTACAACGATTGATCAATGAACGTGAATATATAAACGTTTCAACGGTTCAACCGTTGTGTTTCAATAGACAGGACAAAGAACATATGGTCGGTATGATGTGGTTCAAACGGGACCCAAAGGTCCCAGAAAAGGTTGATAATGGGGTTGTAAATAAATTACGAAGAAAGAAGCCAAGTCTCCTTAAACCAACAAGAGAGTCGAGTGAAAGAGAGACTTCAGCAGACAGTGATAAAGAGAGACGGAGATATTCTGACATTCTTGACATGAAAGTGTCACTTGGTATGTATATGAATAAAACAGGCGTTTAAAGTAAAATTTCCTTGCTATTATCATATAGTTCGTGTAATAAGCTAATGGGTGAAGTAATAATATTTTTTGTATTTAAGTTATTGTAGAATAAGTTTAAAGCACATATCGCTATTATCATGAAACGTTGAAATAATTTTGTTTTCAGCTAAAAATTGTAGTACCATATTAAACTCAGAGTCCTATTGATGTGTAAAATATAGGTTACCTTAGCAACGCTTATATGTCACTTTATACAAAGGTATATATCAAACGTATGATAGTGAGAGTAATAATTATTTTATTCATTTAATGTACTTATTTTTGATACACGCCTGTCGTGGCGCAGCGGCACAAGCGTGTGACTGTAAACACGACAGGTTGTGGGTTCGATTCCCACTCCAGGAAATGTTAGTATTTTCATTTCCTGGGTTCGGTAACAAGGCAAAGCACGGCGTTGAGTTCCGCCACTCAACACGCAATGCCTCAATTTAACGAAAAGTGGGAAACGGAATTGTTGTAAGAGAACGGAGTGTCTTAACACTAGGTTCACAGGTTCCTTCTGCCTATCCTGCTATATGTGGGATACAGCGTGAAGTTAAAAAAAAAATTCATACATTATTATGAAAAGAAAATTGGTTTTCTGCACTTCCGTTCCGTGTACACTATATGTATGCCAATTTTCATACTCTCCCGTCCGAATAGTTTTCATAGAAACAGACATTTAAAGTTTTTCCTCCACGTATTAATATAATGATAAATTAATGTTCATAAATTAATGACGTCATACAATATTAAAGTTATTCTCGACGAGTGTCACCGGGTCAGTATCGAGGTCGGACGTGTCTATATTTAGGTGTTACAGTGCTTGATATGATTACACTTAGTTAATTTTACACTTTTTAAGTCTAGATTTATAGTAATTCTAGATTTATTTACTTAAAGAAAAGTTAATTTAAAGTTATGAAAAAAAAAATAATAACATTTAAAACTTAGTGCTATTTTTTGGTTTCCTATGCTAATTTTGGATTGACATTGAATATTTGCTTTTTGGCTATTAATATAGACCAGGTTAACGAAAATATATTAAGTATAAAAGGTTCGAATACAATACCCTTCGCATTTATTAACAGTTATGTTAAATGGCAGACCTCTACGCCGCGCTGTCTTACCAGAGCGAAGATTGCATAAATATAATCATTTGTACGACTGATAATCGAACCCACAACCTCTTGCGTTTACAGTAGGAGGACTGAGCCTCATTAGTGGTAATTTTTCTAGTTCAAAGAATTTTTAAAGCGCTAGTCACCGGCGAGTGGTCATTAGATATGAAAGCTTCACACTTTAAGTAATAAAAGCTTATCATGTTATTATGTTTACTTTAATGATACACTTTAACTAGATAGTGATAAATATGTATTTTGTAGCATTTAGAATTATGTTTTTAAAGTATTTTTTGCTAAGATGATTAAATATTCTTTTTTTTTGTTCGTTTTTGATATTTAGAGGCCATCTTTGTGTATATTTAAGATAAAAAATAAAACAGTTTATTAGTAGAAAAACATTTTGTAAAATAGAGGTCAGATCAATGGCTAAATTATTTGGGATGGTTATTAAGAGGCGCGGGTTCGAGTCCCGCTACGTTAAAATTATTTTAACGTAGCACAGTATTTACAATATATTATTGTCTAAAAAATGTTGGTATGTAGGTTAAATTACAGTCATTTACCCAAAATAGTAAATTCAATATGCTTTTAGATTACATAATGATTTCTAGTATAATTTGAATTCGTGTCGATGGTTATTTGTGTATAGTACTAAAATAGCATATCAATCGATAGTAGTTTACTAAAGCTCTGTCGTGGCGCAGAGGCACAAGCGTGCGACTGTAAACGTGACAGGTTCTGGGTTCGATTCCCACTCCAGGAAATGATAATATTAAATATTTATTGTAAATAATATTTAATATTTTCATTTCGTCGCTCTGGTAACTAGGCAAAGTGCGGCGTTGAGTTCCGCCATTTGGCAAACAATGCCTCAATTCGGCGGAAAGTGGGGAACGAAAAGATTGAGAGAACGGAGTGTCTTAACACTAAGTTCTCAAGTTACCTCGGCGTACCCTGCTATGTGCGGGATACAGCGTGAAGCTAAAAAAATATGTATAGTACTGAAAGTAGCCCATTAATCGATAGTATTTTATTATAGCGAAATCGAATGATATAACATCGTACATCAGATTCATTAACCTAATTTTGTATTGACCCCTCTGAAAGCGATTTGTTTTCGGACTATATTACTATGGCTAAGTACCAAACAGTAACATGCTTACGATGAATGTGGGTTCGAGTTGAGTTTTATATTTTTTATTCCATAGCAGAGTAGGTGTAGCTGTTTTCCGTTTGGCACTCCAATTTACATTCCCTGACATTATTGAAGTGGGGAAATTAATTATTTTAAATATAATTGTTCTCCGGAGTGGGATTAGTAATACTAAAGACAAGCGTTTTTAAAATATAGATACATATTTAATATTATAATGTTTAAACAAAAAATATTGTTTTGGTTTACTTTTATCGCTGTAAAGTAATTTTTATGACACATGATAAGAAAATATTGTAGATATTTTGAAATGTTATGGCTTCAGACTTAAGTACCTGTTTTTAAATACTTGATAAATATAAATCGGTATATCATATTCTATATAGAATAATTTTAATTGTAGTAGAAATTGAATTAATGAACATTATAAAAAGCAGCTACACCTCATATTCCGGATAGTAGAGAAGTCCGAAGAAACTTAGTGTTAAATCACTACCGTTCCGTTCCGCCTTGCAGCCAAATTAGAAACATTTTTGAGTGATACCGCACTTATAAAACTAACAGAACAGGGGAATGAAAATAAATTTAATATAATCTTTCCGTCGAGTGGGAATCGAACCCACAACTATCAAGTTTACAGAAAATACAATCAATCGTATTTACAGTCATAGTCTGTACCACTGCGCCATGAAGGTCTCGATGATAAAGAGTTTCTTATAAAATGCCGATTTAAGTGAAAATACTTTCGCGTTACGGTTTTTTTTGGAAACAATCCTTATTTACATAACTTTACATTCCCGTCGCGAATCTTGGTCTTTTGTTTCATAGAAAGTTGTTACGCCATTTTTGACGTTTACTGTTCGTAATTGTTGTATGGAGATTCTAGTTTTTATGTATTTTATAAAAAGTGGTTAAGAACATAGGTCTTTTAGTAATAATTATTTGGTATTGAATGTCACAATAGGTTGACACTAGGTTCTTATTGCCTACCTTGCTATGAGTAGGAACGTGAGGCTGTAGAAAAAAATTCTAATTATGTATCGTATCGTCGATTATTTTGTATTAAGTGATTGCTTTTATAATTAGACAATGTTTTCAAAATTTTAAAATCTATAATATAAATAAAGAAGATTTACGCTTTGTCCCACATAATAAGGTAGCCAAAGAGAACCTAGTGTCAAAACATTCCGTTCTTTACATTCCACTTGAATTCAAGACATAGTGTGTTGTGTAGCGGAACTCAACGCCGCGCTTTGTCTCACCACAGCGTTGAAATAAAAATTAATATAAATATTCTATTCAATTCTATTGATGAGTTCTCAGTTATCATGTTCATCTAACTTTCCCACAACATCCAAGTTAAAATTAATTACTTATTACATTTCGTCATCACTATAAATACTCGCTTACAGATAATTTAATGAGCTGTGATTGAATGCTTCTTACTTTTTATTACTTATCAATTGGTTTTTCTTATAATGTAACTAAATGTCACAATTACTATCATTCCACGATAATTTCCTTTTTATACGAATACTTATATGTAATTATAGTTACTAGTGCTCCCGTTATCGCGTTAATAACGCGTTGTCTTTAGCAATGTATATGTCACTTTGTATAAACATGGATGTCAAACTATGGTAGTGTGTGTAACATTTATTTTGTTAAATTAATATACTTTTTAGCAGTATTTAAAAAATTTATTAGCATTCTGCAATCATTCTCTATATAAACTGTAAGTGTGCCAAATTTCATGCACCTTAGTCCGTAATTATCGTAAAAAAGGGGTACAAAGTTTTTGCTTCACGTATTTATATATATAGATATAGCCAATTACATTTTAATCACGATATAACCTTTGAACGTTAACAGCGATATGTGCTTTAAGTAAAATACATGTTTTATTATAAAATATGATACGGCAAGGAAATCTTAACACATGATACGCGTTATACAATGTAAAATAATCCGTAGAGCGGCGCGATGAAAGCGATGAGTCTTTGTACGAGTCGGCGGACTGTCACAGCGACGCGATATCGGCGAGCGACGATGCAATACCGAGACTCAGTAAAACACCTACTATAAGCAAAGAATCTCTTAAACTTGCTATCACTGATGAAGAAAGTGAAGCGAAGACGAAAAAGGGTCACAGGAAAACCATGTCTCTCTCAAATCCAATAGAAATCGTCAAAACCTTAGGTGACGAGTGGTTTGATCATACTAAAAAAGAAGAAAAAAATTCTGACAAGAAAAAGTCAAGAGAGAGCCTTTGGAGTGAAGAGGATAGAGATTCTATTCACGGTTCTAGTATGAAACTGGACCAAATCAGAAAGCATAGTAAAGAAGATAAAACAAATGAAAGCAGAAAGAGTAGTACAGCAGATGCGCCCAAACGCAAGACAAGTAAGGGATCTTCTGTAAGCGCTCTCAATTTTCTAAGAAGAAAAAAGACTCCAACTTCAATGAAAGCTGTTGAAGCTGTAGTTGAAGTTGTAGACGGTATCGTTAATACCGATGAGATTTTAAATTTCACGAAATCTTTCTTAGAAGAAGAAAAGAGGCATACAGCTATTTGCCAGAGTAGGCCTCCCGTGGAAACTGATTCAGATGAGGACATGCCTCCGCCTAAAGTGATAGGCGAGCACAGACGCAGGCTAAGTCGACAAACTTCTAGAAGTAAAAGCAAAGTTCGCGGGAAAAGCCAATCTGTTAAAGTAAATACTTTAAGGAAATCTCACAGCGGTACATTGAAGAAGGGTAAAAAGAAGAGTGTGAAGACACCGCTAGCTGGTAGAAGTCGGCAAACCAGTATAGTGGAACCAAGTCCTTTGGTTAAGAAGAAGAATTCTGATTCAACCAAGCAGAATTCATGGCTGTTCAGCGGTTCTAGAGGTAAGGTAGCTTTTTTATTTTTGATTTATAATATTAAGTTAATCGAAGTTATGATACAATTAATTTGTTTTGTTATCGTTTTTGTTTATTTTAATACTGTTTACGTTTGATAATTACTATAAATTGAAAGAGATAAACTTTTATAAGTTTAAACTCAATTAGGATACTTTCTTGCACAATCAGAAAATATGTGCACATAACAGTATTTTTACATGACTAAGGCAAAGTTTCACATATTTCTGATATGACCCTTTTATCACACAGGTAAGGTTTGTAATGCTCTAATTTTACATTTATACATAAAAGAAAGTATTTTATTGTTGATATTTGTACTGGTATTTGACTTAATAATTCGTATAATTATCATTATTATATGACACATATCTTAAGGAGCCAAAGAGAAGTGTCTAGTGTCAAGGCACTCTGTTCTATTTGTTTGCTTTCTGGCATAATTCCAGGATATTGCTTATTGAGTGACGGAACTCAACGCTGCGTTTTGTTTTTCCAGAGAGATTACATTCCCCTGAATTAGGATCGAATCTAATGTCATCACGCTTACAGTCAAGTGTCTTCACATTGCACTGCGATGTCATCACGTATCTTAATTAATACATTAAATTAGCTTCAACCAAGAATTGAACTCGCTACCTCCATTCAACTATCTGGTATTAAAGTTGACGTTTCCGGTGGGATTGGCACACAAAAGCCATACATTAATCGGTCTGGAAACGTCGCGGCGTTATTTATCAAACGCTGACCTCACGCCGCTTTGCGCCTCTCTCAGGGTTGCCGGGTCAGTATTTAACACTATTGATCTTTTGCACTGAGATGTATATAGGTTTATATTTAATTGTATGCCCTTTGTGTGTGCAAGGTTAATGGTAAATGGTTGTTCATTGTTTCTTTTTATTTAGTTCTTGTAATTTTATTTTTAGTTTTGAAGGAAGGAATTTAGATTTTTTTTGATAATTTATTTCGTGCGTAATAAAGTTAAATAAATAATGGTTTGAATGAAAAGTCAAATCAAATCAATCTTGATGCTTAAATCATTTTAATTATTGCTATAATTTTCGTTTACATATATGAATGTTATTCACCTACATAGATGTTCAGGTTATTTTAGCTAAATTACACTAAATCTTTATAAATCGTAGCTTATGTGTTATTCTGATGTATAAACTATATTAGTGTAAAGTTTCATCTACATTTGTTCAGTAGTTTTAGCGTGAAAAGTAACGTGGAAAGAATAACATAGAATACCAAGATGGATATTTATCCTCACAAAAATTCGCATTATGTATTTTTTTTTAACTTCATGTTGTATCCCGGACATAGCAGGGTAGGCAGAAGGAATCAGAGAACCTAGTGTTAAGACACTCTTTTCTCTTTTAACATTTCCCCTTTTCCCTCTTTTCCTATTATGTAATATTAGCAGGATATTCTTTTTTACTTATGTACAGTAAAAGTGCATATAATTAGTATGCACATAGGTCTAAGTAACATATTGTTCCTTATATTGGGTAGTCACGAACTTTAGTTCTAACATTCTGTTTACAATATACATTACGTTTGTTAAGCAATTTATATGTCTTGATTAATATGCTGTCGATTTAGTTTCACGTTTACTCATTTGTTACTATGTTCTTGACCTATATAGTGTTAGAAGGAAGTGTATTATGTTTATATGTTATATATGAACACATATATATAAATAAATTTATTTATTATATTTTAGTGCCTTAAAAAGGCAATATATAAAGTCTCATTAGAAACTAAAGAAATTATAATAATTATGCATTCAGTAGATTTTGCGTCAAACAGCAACGAACATCCTTACAAACTCGAATTCCTTACAAACGAATTTATAATATTAGTAGCATTAGTTAGGGTTTTGTTGTTCAAAATTAAAATATTTGAAAATCCTAAAATGTGAACGTTGCAAATGTAGTTAACTAACATCTTTATATCTCGTATTATGTGTAGTAAGCTAAATATTCTTCTTTCGGGACTCGAACATGCAAGCTTCCCATTCTGTTGGAAATGTGTCAACTGATCTACGATAGCGTAAAGTTCACTCACGAGTTTTTTTGGTTTTATGGCAAATTGTCAACCCTATTACTCGAATTCATCAGTCATTTATGTATATGAGACCATAAGCGCAGTGAGACAGTGTCTGTTGTAAACGCAATTGGTTGTGTATTCGGTTCCCACTTGGGAATGGTTATATTTAAGTTATTTTCATTTCTCCACTCCGCTATTTTTTTTTTTTTTTTTTTTTTATGGATAACGGATGGCAAACGAGCAGAAGGACCACCTGATGGTAAGTGGTTACCTTCGCCCATGAACATCTATACCACCAGAGATGTTGTAGATGCGTTGCCAACCTACAGGATAGAGACGGAAGGGGAGGATAATGTAGTAGTCCGCTATCGGAACCACCACATTTTTGGGAAAGAATGGGTGGGAAAGGGGAAAACCTGGCTTACATGCCATCGAACCGGAACACATCACAAGATATTTGGCGGTTCGTCTTTGACATGATAGTGGTCGCGAGCCAGTCGGAGGACGAACCTCCTACCACCTAACATATGTTGATTTTGGGCGAAAGGGAGAGAACGGAGTGTTTTGACACTATGTTTTGAGTAGAGTACGATGCAAGGAAAAGACGTGAAGCTGCCTTTTATGTTTGTATGTCAAAACAATAGCACGCGTGAGCTTTCAACATATCACTGACTTAATAGATCTAGCTTTTGAGTAGGGTATGACAATTATAATTTACTTCTTATATGCATATATATGTATATCTAATAAAACTGCTGTCTGGCTACGTTATATATTATTATTATTATAATTAAAGAATTGTATGAAGACGTATGGAATGACGTCTGTATTGGCAGGACTTTACAGTGTGTGTCATTGTTTTTGTTAGTTTTATTGTTAAAAGTAAAAAACTGGCTTGCGTAAAATATCGTATACCTTACCGAGTTTACAATAAGGCAAGATTTAAATGCAGATTTATAATAGAAATCGGCGGAAAGTGGAACGGAAATGTTAAAGAGAACGGAGTGTCTTAACACTAGGTCATCAGGTTCCCTTTACTGCTGCTATTTACGGGATACAGCGTGAAAGTAAAAAAAGAAGAGATATGACAATTTCTTTTAAGGGTTTCCATAGCAAATATAATTATGAAAATAACTGCCCCTGATAATAAATAATAATGACTTTGACTTTGTGAGATAAAGGAAGACAAGAAGAGAACTTAAATTTTAAAATGCGTGTGCTAAAACATAGGCATTTTTTACTTATCAACTTTTAACGCCTGGTATGGTAACAGATACTTTGCGATGTAGGTACGTATTACGGATGCAATTTTACATATCAAATATGATGGATCGCATATTCAAATATTTAATTTAATTTCGTCTCTGGCGTGTAACGGTACACTTTTTGCTACCTCTCAATCCACTTAGTCACTCGGTCTGTTGATTTTTAATCTATTTATATATATGCAAATATACTAGCTATATCCCACGACTTCATCTGTATGGATAATAAAACGTAAAATCCTATTTTTTTCTCTTTTTAGTATGATTTTCCAAAAATCTTCTCGTATTGCTCCCTTACACTCCCCCAAGGAGTCAAATTTTATATATATCAAATTTCAGCTTTCTATGGCCAGTAGTTTCGTCTTTACGTTCTCTGTCAGTCACAAATTATAAAAATATAATAATAAAATATTACTTATGAATGGATAGATGTATTTAAAAAAAAAAAAAAACTATAAATTATTTTACAGAGGATTTTTGTTGTTTTAGATATTTAATGAATATCTAGAAACACTAAAATATAAAGTGTAAGCGAAAAGCGTTATATTTACAACTACATATAAAATAAAAACTGCTTTATTTCGTATAGCAGGGTCAGAGAGGACCCAGTGTCAAGGCTTTTCGTTCGCTTATTTCCACCCTAATTGATTGAGTGACGAAACTTTGTCTCACCAAAAGCCTTACCAGCCGAAAAAAACAAAATAGCTTAAACATAATCATTCTCCTTAGTGGGAATCGAACCCACAACAATCGCATTTACAGTGAGACGTTGTCCCACTGCGCTATGACGGCTTGGAAGGTAAAAAGCTATGCATTATGCAGTCATTCGATGCAAAACATTTTTCTCGATTATGTCAGTGGTTAATTTATTGTAATTTATACATGAACACTCTGTAACCGACATAGATACATACATGCATACATACATACTGTTATTCGTTAAGTAATATTATATTATATTTTATTATATTTTATTTTTAAGTCATTTATTTTTAACTACCTTTTTTAAGATTTTGTTAATAACCGGAAGCAATTTGAGATAATTTGTTTAAGTAAGTGATGCTTTGTTATATTATTTTCAAGCATAATTGTACTTAGACAGCTAAGTAAGAATTAAACGTAGTATTTTATATTGATTTTATATTTTTCATTAGGATAAAACAATCGCGAAATTTTCAGAAACAATTAGGCAGCGGCTGTAGTTTAATCAATTTAGGTATTTCATAAAAGTTATTTTTCGTTGTTAGCGAACGATATATTTAGTTAGGTAGAAAGAGGAGCTCTGACAGTGGATGTGAGCGTTAGTGCGCACTTTAATGGGTTTCGTCAAGCCTACACTTGCGTCGTAAGTCCCAGGCACTGCTTCGAGCTCATCGTTCAGCGACGCAATGGGCCCAACACTCGCACAGTAACATTGAATGCAAAGAAGCTTCTTTTATGCCTTACAAGTGTCGTAATACTCTGACAAAATGGTTAAATATCAAAACTACGCAAATATGAACTTAAAACCTCACACATTAAACAGATCATACCGCTGATCCATTAAACCTCATAGACACTGACATGACTGACAAAGTAAGCCAAGTTCTGGCTTACTTTGTTATGTTGCCAAATCTCTGGCAATAAATACATGGATACCGGTCGCTTCGCTTCAATATTTAATAGTGCGTGGCAGACGTTTATTTATTTTATATTGCCCATACGAGTATGTGTGATTTCACGGTCAAAGAATTTGGATATTTTAATTGCGAACGCCGTTTTAATATACCTATAGTTATACGCTCGTCGTGAATTTTTGCTTTTAACGACTCTGTTCGGTGTTGCCGTTGATGCTTTATAAAAGTTTAATTTGACTAAGTTAAATATCGCATGTAAAATGCACGCATCTAACTGTGAAGAAGAATTAATTTTATGTAATACATTTCTTAAGTTAGAAAAAAGAATAGATATATACAGAGAGAGAAAAGAGGAAACTTTTTAACATTCCATTTACCGTAATTAATTTATGTAAATTCACGCTTTCATGACTTAGTTAAAAACATTGTTGTTTTCATAACTTTTGTCAGGTATATTATGATTTATTAATTAATAGTGTACAATATTGACTTCCAACATCTATCACGCAATTTCTACCTAATTAGAAGTAAAGTGAAATATTGAGTACTTTATTTTCAATTTGTCAATGTGGGGAACGGAGTGTCTTAATACTAGGTTCCCTCTGCCTACCCTGCTGTATGCGGGATACAGCGTGAAGTTATGTATGTATGTATGTTATTTTCAATTTAAAGTGATAACGCACAAAATTCTTAACTTTCAATATAAAATTAAAAAAAAATAGGTTAAAAAGGTAGCTTCTGTATTTATTCCCTAAAGCGAGGACAAAGAGAATCCCAGAATACCTAGTCAAAACACTCTGTTCACCGGAACTCGCCGTAAAATATAGCAAATAGGTAGTTAATATGGGTGGGCTACACGACAAGCAATTAACTGCAGATCGCACACCGACAGAGATCAAACGCCACTACAATTTCAACTAGCATGTTCAATTAAGTATTCATTGATGCAACAGTTTCACCATTCATTCATATTCTGTCCGTGACCTGTACGAGAAGTTGCTGGCTTTATATAGCCAAGTTAGTTTAAGCTTTATGTTTTGGGTAGTAAAGACTATATTTGTACTGCTTTAATACGTATAGGCATATTCGTGCTTTGAAAGCGTTGTGGGGCTTTTGTTTATGTATGTATATATGTCGATATGTATGATGTGTTCTACGTATATTGGTGCAAGTGCTAAAGCACTACTTTACAAGGAACCATTTTAATTGTTAAGTTAATTTTGTCCTTATTAATCGATTTTTGGAAATGATAGGGTTATTAATTTGACTGTATTTTTTATGTGTGTTGCTACATTATATCTTTTTTTAGATAGCAGGTAATGCTTCTGGTGTGATCCTATTCCGAATATCCAAATAGTTTTTGAGTTATTCATGAGAGTTGTACTTGTTGGAGGATGCTCTTTTAATTCTATTTTTGTAAATCTTAATTATTCAAAAGATGACTTATTTTTATTTTGTGTTTATTTAAAGGATTTATTTACTTTGAAAAAATAAATTACAATCATACCTGTTTTCTACTCAAACTTGTGTTAAACTTGTGCATTGACACATTAAAACTACGAATTCATAACCTTCTCATTTTTCAAAGTTGGTTAATAATGATAAAACCATAATCTAAGGAACTTTTTAAATGACTCCCCCGTAAAGTAGTGTTTTTGCGCTTGTAACAGGGTACGTAGGACATGTCGATATTGTATGGTGCATTCCGAGAGCGGTCAATGGGCCGATGGGTCTCGATCTCTGTTATTGTATTTACAGTTATTTCACTAACTTGGAAACTTGTGTGTCAAAGAAGTGCATGAAGAATGGTTGTATGTCTTTTTTTTTTAAAAATCTGTACGTGAGTAAGTTGATAAGTCGGAAATGTATAATGTTTAGGGGAGGTATTTTTAAACTTAAGTTTTATGTGTAAATTTTGTTTTTTTAATTATTTTTTTATAGTTTCACGCTGTATCCCGCATATAGCAGGGTAGACAGAGTGAACCTTAGAATCTTGGTATTCACACTCCGTTCTCTTACGATTTGCGTTTACCGTTTCGGTTTTAATTTTATTTAAATAAGTTTTTTTGTTGTATTTGATATGTTAGATTTTTTTTTATATTTAGTCTTTTATACCCTATGAATAATATTCTAATTACTAAATAGTAATGCCTGTTAATATTTTAAAAAAATGTATATGTAAGTTGACTTATTAACCTATTCACGCTTGGATTAGATTCAAATATCTAATATCTGTTAAAAAAAAACAGAGAGAAGAGTCGCTACTCTTTATCTCTTTTACAATGTAAATTAACTGGATATTTTTTTTAATAAGATAAATAATTTATGATAATCTCTTCTAGAAATAGACTAGCATCTCACATCTTAGTTATTTGTTATCATGTCAGTGATAAGGGGTCACTGGCAGCGCATTACCAGGGCGACACCCCCGGCCTTGTGGGTCGCATAGCCGGTATATAAAGCTAGTGTTATAATGGACCTATGTTTTAGTATAAATGATATATTTAATATATATTTTTTTGATAATTGAGATAAGAATAGTTATAATTTAATTTACACTAGGTTTTTTTGTGACTTAGGGTTACTGTGAAGTGATCGAATCGAAACGTGGGCTTTCCAATAATGTATTTCCAAATATCGAATTATATGCGATTAATTTGGTTAAAATAGTTATAACTAAAATTACGAATTGATTTTGCTTGATTTTGAGATACAGCGCGGCGCTGGGTTACGCTAATTAACACACAATATGTTGTTTTAAGGGTCTATTCGGGGGAAAAGCGAGAAATCTTGCTTTTTTATTTAGATCGTTTCTAAAATATCTCTTAAGGAATTTTTAAAACACATTGAGATTATTTTAAGTTAATTAGTTATTAATATGGCAATTAATTTAACATAAAAATCAACCGCATAATTGAGCGATTAAAATATCAATAAAAACGAAAGCTTTTGGGCTTCGTAGTCCATACATATATAAAATGTTTGCGTTACTTAGTGACTGACAGACAATGTAAAGATGAAACTACTATAAATAGAAATATGATATTTTGTGTGTAGGCTCCTTGGGGAGTGTAGGGGAGCACTAAGAGAGGACTTTGCGAAATTCCTTAAAAAACGGGGAAAGACAAGATTTTAAGTTTTTTTAGCCTCACGCTGTACCCTGCACATAGCACAGTAGACAGAAGGAACCAGAGAGTTTAGTGTTAAGACACTCCGTTCTCTTTTAACATTTCCGTTCCGCACTTTCCGCTGAATTGAGGCATTGCGTGCTGAGTGGCGTGAGGTTTTATAGTCCACGCAAACCAAGTCGCGGGTCGCACTAGTCGTCAAATTGTTTAGATTTGGTCCCATTCAGTCATTCACATGTGTGTTAGTAAACCAGCTACTTTCGTTATACATTTGTCATTTCTATTTGTTTGTATGTCACTCATATAAAAGTGAATGTTTGGTATGTTTGATTGATGACAGCTTATAGCACGTAAAAATTATCGCGATAAAGTCTTACGGGGTCTTCCCGCTGAGGTATGATTAATTATATTCATTTTATTTTTATTATTTATTAATCATATATTTCACTCCAGGAAATGAAAATATTAAGTATTTGTAATAATTAATATTTAATATTTTCATTTCCTCACTATGGTAAAAAGGCAAAGTGCGGCGTTGAGTTCAGCACGTAATATAGCAATTCGGCGGAAAGAGGGAAACGAAAATCTTAAGAGAACGGAGTGTCTAACACTAGGTTTTTAGGTTTCCTTTTGTCTACCCTTCTATGTGCACATACAGCGTCAAGCTAAAAAAATCTAGCAGTTATCTAGGTCACTCTAAGTATACATTTCAGACCTAAGTGATAATTTGGTTATTTTCTGCCTATTCTACAAAAAATATATTCAATTATATGTCTCGCCTTAATATGTCAATCAAGCTAAAAGACATGAAGAAAAAACGGAAGAGTACAGTTCACATACATTGATATGCGCGTGCGCAACGCAACGGGAAGCGCGTATTAATAGCTTATCCTTGTGTTGACTCACACATTGTCACTCTATTATGTTATTTTTATATTACTAGGTAATGTTGTTTTATCCATTTGAAGTCATCGTGGTTCAGTGGATAGTCTAACTGTAAATATGTTTTGTTCTGAGTTCGATATTGTATGTGTTTAAATTATTTTCTTTTGCCATGCCAACTCAAGTCACACAGAGTCAACTCTACGCCTAATGACTCAATTTCAGGTGTAAAGCGGAGTGCGGAATTCTCTTTAAGTACTCTGCAATGTAGAAAGTCTGAATCTAAAAAAGAAATCAAAAACATCGGAAATCGGGATATACTTTTAACTTTTTTTAAAACCTTGATATACTCGTATTACCTTACCTAATTTCACGCTTAGTTCCTAACGGTCTAGTCAGAGAGAACTCGTATATCACGTTGATTATTTTTTTTTTTTTTTAACTTCACGCTGTATCCCACATATAGCAGGGTATTATTGTAGGTAGGTGTATAATTCGGCAGAAAGTGGGGAACGGAATTGTTGTAAGAGAATGGAGTGTCTTAACACTAAGTTCTCAGGTTCCCTCTGCCTACCCTGCTATATGCGGGATACAGCGTGAAGTTAAAAAAAAAATTGTTAATGTGTAAAACCTGTGCCACTAAATATATATTACAGTAATTCATACGGGTTTCTATCATGCGACCTTCGCTTTATATCAGCTTTTAATACATTTGAAGACAATACGGGTGATTTTTTTAATACAAAATAACATCGACTTTTTTAAATATAATATTAGTACAATAATACCATTGAAATATTACAATAGTCTCATTTAGTATTCATTCAATTTTTATTAAAGCTTATTGAAAACTCTGGAATGTGTAGCTGATATATCTAAGGTCAAGTGGTTCTTTGAATATATGGTTGTCATATATGATAGTTATTATTTTTTTTTATTAGCTTCACGCTGTATCCCGCTTATAGCAGGGTAGGCAGAGAGAACCTAAGAACCTAGTGCTAAGACACTTCGTTCTCTTCCAACAATTCCGTTCCCCACTTCCCGCTGGATTGAGGCATTGCGTGCGGAGCGGCGGAACTCAACGCCGCGCTTTGCCTTGTAAATATATGATTGTCATATATAATAGTTATATTTTAGTGAGATAGTTTTCTGTAGTTCTGATGACAAAACTGACTGAAAAAAAATTCTTCAGTCTGTATTTTTTATGACTTAAAAAAAAAAAAAAGAAAAAAAAACTAGTGTCAAGACTGTGACATGCTTCTATGCATATAAAATATTAGAAAACGATTAGGTATCAGCCGGAGTACATCCGGCGGAAAGTTGGGACGTAATTGTTGAAGGAGAACAGAGTGTCTTAACACTAGGTTCTTAGACCCCCTCTTACTACCCTGCTGTATGCGGGATACTGCGAGAAGCTAAAAAAAATAAAAGAAATAGGTACATGGCAGTATTTCTTTTTGATCATCGCGTTTTTTCGTTTCCCTCAAATAGGGATATTGCGTGTTAGTTAAAATTACCCTATACTTTGTCGAACTAGTGAAGGGAATCAACATATTAAATATTGCTTTTAGTGGAAGTGGTATTTTTGACTGTCGTATACTGACTGTACAGGTTACTACTGCGCCACTATGGCGTTAAAAAGAATCTTTTTTTATAACTTAGTGTCAGTTATATAATAAATACTATCTATACCATACGTGAATATACATATTTTTTTTTTTTTAAATATTTCGCTAATAATAACTAAGACTTCTATGAGAGAGGCATTTTGAAACTACTTTTAAAATGGCAACAATTTATACAATAAAACGGTACATATTTGATCCAAATCGAACAATCGGAAAAAAATTAAATTTTGAACTTCAGGCAAAAATAATTGTATTTCTTTTTCCACAATCTATTATATTGGACACTAAGAATGATATATTTATAGGTTGAATAAATATAAAATACCAAAAAGAATTTTCATGATTTTTTGAGTTTAAGAAAAAGTGTTTAAATATCATTGTTATTGACTTTACAGATAGAATAGACTTAAGAGTGTCACAAAAATATGCATTTTCAATTTGTTCACTTATTCACGCCTGTTTCGGAAATAAGGATCATCTTCATACATACGTTTTAAGGAGATTAACTTAAAGAGAGCGCATCGTAATCTGTATATGAGTGTATTGAACTCTAAAGTATAAATATAAGAATTTCCAATAAATTAACAATTTAAAGGTTTACGCCTTGTAAATGCGATTTATGCAAGGTTGATCTGAAATGTATTGGTGGTAGTACAGTGCACTTTGTGTTTACAGTCACGCTTATAGTAGGGAAGGTTTTGTAATAGTTAACAGGAATTGTAGTTCTTAGTATATGTTTAATATTAGTTGTATTGAATATAATATATAAATATGGATATGGCTATCTCTAAAATCAAATTTTGAAAACGTCCTTAGTCTTTAATAAATAAATGAAAGGAAGATCTGCCTTTATTCTGTAATGCACTAATTACTAACGTAATTATATTTAAACATATGGGAACCGAACCCGCTAAATCAATTTTAATAAAACCTACAATACATACATTTTCTTGTAGCTTGATGTTTTTCCCGTATAACAAGGTAGTTAGAGAAAATCTAGTGTCAACATTTAGGAGACTCCGTTCTCCGTCCGAATTGGAGACATTGTGTCTTGAGCTACAGAACTCTTTATTTTACCTTAACTTAAAGCAAAGAAATAAATATTATTTTATATATGATCATTTTCCCTAGTGAGAATCGAACCCACAACCAATTGCTCTTATAATCAGATGCTGTCCGACTAAGCCCCGATGGCTGTAATATTTCGCAAAATACTTTAATAATCATAACAAAAATGAAATTCAACAGATCTCTCATAATAATTTTACCTGAATCGTTTCTCAGTACTCAGCATCCAGTCTTATTGAATTATCAGCGAAATCTCATTTTTTTGTCAATCTCGTCCCCGATGACTCACGGTGACGTCAACGGTCAGTGACCCGCAAGGTGTCGGCGTTGTGCCCCCCTCGAAGCTTTTTGCTTACTTTGTTACGATAATTTTGGAGGCGTTGCATTAAATATGATAAAATCTAAGCGTTAGTTTTGTTTTGGAAGCTTAACTATAATCGCGGTTGGTTATGGGTTCTATGCTCACTTAGGGGAATGATTATGTTTAATTATTTTGATTTTTACGGCATGATAAGGCGCGGCGTTTAGTTGCGACAGTTCACACGACATGTCTTGATTTCATGTGGAGTAATAATGTCTACGATTTTTACTATATTTTGCACATATTAAATGAATATATTTGAACTGGATTAATCGCGTATATAATGTATTTAAAATATATTTATTTAACATTAATTAATACAAAATTGTGACTGTAAACGCGACAGGTTGTGGGTTCGATTCCCACTCCAGGAAATGTATTTTCATTTTCTGGGTTTGATGACAAGGCAAAGCGCGGTGTTGAGTTCCGCCACTCAGCACGCAATACCTCAATTCGGCGGAAAGTGGGGAACGGAGTGTTTTAACACTAGGTTCTCGGGTTCCATCTGTCTACCGTGTTATATGCAGAATTTTGAAAAATTTTACAAAAGTTACTACTTATTTAGTTTCATTTATCATTATTTAAATTTATCTCTTTGACTACAGTTGTCTCTAACACATAAAAAGAAACGTTTCACCCATAGCATATTTAATTAGTAGCCCCATATACGTATACAGAAGAGGTATTCAATTTCACAAACGTAAAAAATGAATGAAACCCGACTCGTACAGAAGTTATAAATAAACTTAATTAATACATGTTTCCGAGAAAGAAAAGCTGCCACAATCGATCACCCGTTCGAAATGTCACCTCGCTGACGGTTTTTACCGATGTGATGTTCCTATTTGGTTTTAAAAAAAAGTATTTTTAAGTTATTGTAGTGTAGGGAAGACTGACTGCGGCGTTGAGTTACGTTAAGTTATTTTATTAGAAATGTTTTTAGAGTTTGTTTGAACGGAGTGTCTTATTTATTATAAGGTACTCTCTGTGTTTCTTTAGCACTGTTGCTAAATGCGAGAGGCTTATATATATAGTGAAAAGCCGATACTGCATTAGACGGTAGTTACGGGTTAAATACTTACTTTGCTTGGATGTTCCTTGTTCCTTTCTTTTGAACTGAACGATTCTAGATGAAACCTTACAATAATATAGCTTATATACCAATTGTATGAATTACCAATTCAACGGAAAGTGAAGAAAAGAAATCTTAAGAGAACGGAGTGTCTTAACACTAAGTTAAGTTAGGTTCTCTCTGCCTACCCTGCTACATATTGAATAAGGCATGAAACTAAAAACAAGAAAATTACTATATTTATATTCATCATGAAGTATGTTAACCTAAATTGCTTTCACTACGAAAATATAAAAAATATTATATAAACATTAATATTACATTTTGTTATAAAAGCTCGTGTTTGTAGAAGAGCTTGTAATAAAATTGAATAGAATTCTAACAATGTAATGTAGCGACCTGATTCGCTTGACCTGAATATTTCACAGCTTAAGCTTGCTTGTTTACTATACACTGTAATATAAATTGTTGATGATAGTTAGTGTATACAGGTAGTTTTTAGAATAATAAATAGTTTTTTGATAGGTAAAGAGAACGTAGTGTCTAAATATTCCGTTTTTCGGTTTTTGCCTGAATTTTATGGCCCGCTTTGATAAGATAGTTAGTGTATACGTGTAGTTTTTAGAATAATAAATAATTTTTTGATAGGTAAAGAGAGTTTAGTGTCTGGATATTCTGTTTTTCGATGTTTGCTTGAATTTATTGTTGATTTTTGAGTGCCTCGACTTAATGATAAGAACCAAAATGAAGTAATAAATAATTCAAATATTAATATCTAAAAAGATCTTAAGCTATCTTTCACTTACCCCTTTTCTACACTTTCCTAGTGTCCGATTGAGCTAGTATTTAGAGTTTAGTTTGTTAATCCAAAATTGTACATAAATGGGGGATTACAATTGTTGGGCCGATGTAGTTATTATGAATCATGTCTAAATATTGTCTAAGCGAATTTTTGTTCTTAATAATAACAGTTTCACGCTTTATCTCTAACGGGCTAGTCAGAGGGAAGAGAAATCCAAACGCTACGGTCCCTGCATACTTCTTTCGCCTCGTCAACAGCCTTTAACCTAATGAGCTCTTTGATTTTCGCGATTATTACACATATTAAATGAAACTATTTTAACCGGATTAATCGCGTATATTTTAGTATTCGAAAATACATTTTTGGATACCCGACGTTTCGAACACTTTACAGTAGTCCGTGGTCACCTGTGACCACATTTAATAAGTCGTTAACCTCTTAATAATAATATGATAAATATATAAATTTGTAAATTCTTTTTAAACTTATACCTACTTTTTACAATGGCAAGAAGTAACGCAAAATGTCAATTTCTAATAGAAAATATTAGAAATGATAAATTGGCACTAATATATTCTTAACCCATATATTGATGTGGCACCATCAGTCACCGCTCACATCAATATGATCACGTCGATACCACGAACTAATAAGTATGCAAGCCAGAACAATGGTTCTGCGCGTGCGCATATATTGAGTATGTATGATTGTTGATAGATATAGGTGTTTTGTAGATTGAAATTTAGTTACGAGGCCTGAACCGTCGGGCTATGAACGCAGTTGGTTGTGGGTTCGATTTCCACTCGCAGGAATGATTATTTTTCAATTATAACAAAGCGCGGTGTTAAGGACCGCCACGTGTCACTGGGTTCTCTTTTAGTATTTTGCTATTCGGGATAAAGCTGCTAAAATATATTGGAATCTAGTTAAATATATAGAAAGACAGTGATACGCTACTCTGATAGTCACTTTTAATCAAACCTGGAAAATCTATATGTTAATACGCGAAGGAAAAATGCTCGACTCCTTCTAAAGGAAATTGTGTTAAAGTTGCTTGGGGTAAAATTGCTAGTCTAAGCCAACTCTCCGTTCTCCACTTTCCGTCCATAATCAAGAAATAGCCTTGTTGGGTGGCGAAACTCAACGACACGTTTTGTATTATCAGAACAGGAGAAAATTAAAACATACATACATAGAATCACGCTGTATCCCGCATATAGCAGGGTAGGCAGAAGGAACCTAGTGTTAAGACACTCCGTTCCCCACTATTAAAATTAGTTTTATTTTATATTATTAGAAATTAAAATAATTTTAATATTGTTATTCCCCTGAATGAGGATTGAATCCAAGACCAATCGCTGTCTCACTGCTCTTGGATGGATTTATATATTAAATTCTGATATTTATTGATGTTAATAATTTTATACATTTTGACTTTATTGCTCCTTATATGCTTTAGTTAGCGTTGAAAATAGGCATAACAAATTATCTAATAGTTTCAGTCCACTTTATATGGAAAATGGTTATATTTCGCAAGAGTTCGTTATCGCGGCATTAATGAACATGGCATAGTATACAGCGATGATCTCACTCGTGCGCAGTTTCAATTAAACGCTCTACAACGTGTTACTTACACCGCGAATAGAGAATTAAATTTATAGCCACTTTAGAAAATACTAGATACATACATATATATATATATTTTCTTTTTTTTTAACTTCATGCTGTATCCCGCACTTAGCAAGGTAGGTAGAGGGAACGGGTTAACCTAATGCAGTTTACCAAAAGCTGATAATAATCCAAAGATACTATAACTTTCTGAATGGTGTAATCTGTGTGGGGAACGGAGTGTCTTAGAACTAGGTTCCCTCTGCCTACCCTGCTATATGCGGGATAAAGCGTGAAGCTATGAAGCTATGTAATGTATGTCGTCAAGTATAATTTCGATATAGTTAATTTTAATCTGTATTTTAATTCTAAACTAAGTCGGTTGACTTGGAATCTTAAAAAATGAGATACATTGCGAAAATGGACTGCTGCCTTTATTATTTATACCCCTGAATTATAATCATTTAATTATTAAAGTTGTTAAAAACTAGACTTTTCTCATAAGGGATGTAACGTGAAGATAGTGAAATGAGTACATAACATAGAAACAATAGAACTACGAGAAACCTATGGGAAATTAGCACACGTATCTTTTGCGCACTTCCAAGAAACCTCACCTGCCTACTTACTATTCACCGAGACTGTATTTGCATTAATTAATTATGTTTGTATGTAACATAATAAGGCATATTTATACCGTTAATGATAATAAATTTAAAGTTAGATATATTTTTATGACAAATTTTATTTATTAATTTTTTTTACGACTCTCTGGTAAGACTTAACGCGACGTTGAGTTCCACCACTTAACACGAAATGTTTAAAATTAAAAAAAAATATATAGTACAGATATAACTAATTTCAGGTTCTAATTTATGAAATATTTTTGAAAAAAATTGTGAAATACAGGTTTATCTCTCATAAAGAGAAAACTTGTCTTTTTAGAGCAGTCATATAATTTTTATCCAATTTCCAAAAAAGGTCCGTCCCATTCAAATTACGTTAAGATCTGACGTTGTTTTTGAGTTATTCGTAATAATTTTACTTTTTATTGCATTGTTTTTGAAGTAGGTTTTCTATTTTGGTAAAATCTTAATGTTTATATTCAAAATAAGTTACATGATTAATTTTATGAACACAAAAAGAGGTAATGCCCCAGAAGCCGAAGGTCCCAAGGTCTTTTCTTCCACGTACGTGCAAATTATAGAATGATCATCCTAGTGAGGCTTTCCCTGAGCGCTACGATTTGGGATCCTTCAAGCGTCGTGTGTACAGACACCTACACCTTAAAAGCCGGCAACGCACTTACAACTCCTCTGGTGTTGTGGATGTCCATGGGCGAAGGTACTTACCATTAGGTAGTCCTTCTGCTCGCTTGTCACCTTCCATTACAATACAAAAAAAAAGACTTGAGAAGAACCTTACTCTTCTTTTTTCTTCTTATAAATATTTTCAGTGTTGGAATCGAACCCACAACCACTCCTACACTTAACAGTTAGTTAGTCAGTCACAAATTCTAATAAAAGACAATTAATTTAACTAAATAGGTATCCGTCACCCACTTAGTTATCCTTTGACAGGATGAGGCGGTGCGGTCAGTGCGTCATACAGACAGACACGCTGGTATATTTCCGCCACCATTTGCTTTTTATATGACATTGACTAATATATTACTTTGTAGTAGTTATATTACTATACTTATGTTAATATTATTAAGTCTTTATAATAATTGAATCGCTGAGTGCAGAAACAACGTAAGTCCGGATTTAAAAATTTCGCAGGAGGGAGAAAAAGTGTATAACTTGCCTTACTAAGCTAGTTTAAATCGATTACGAATTTTTACATTTTTTGTGACTTACGTTGCTTCTGCATTCACCGATTCAATTATTTGTAATAACAAAACTTTTTTTCAAAACACCACAGTAATGTAATAATCTTTATAGTAAGTTTTGTAATATCAATTATTAGAGTGGTATTAAATTACGTCAATACGACATGTTTATATTAACGTATGATACGTAACTTTAATGTGATGGAAAGACTGGACTTACTTTTAAGATAATTATGAATTCAGAGGAAAATAAAATTTGGTATAGTCAAAATTTGTATGTAAAAGCCAATATTCATAATATGCATTAGGAATCCGTAGTAGTCCTCTAATAGTATCCTACCAATATTGTAAATACGGCAATTTGTGGAGATGTATTTTTGTTAATGGCCGTTTTTTACTCTTTCACGCAAATCTACTGAAATTTATAGATTTATAGATATACCCTAAATATATCGGCTTCCCTAAAAATGACTGGTTTCCCTAAATATATATACCGGCGTCCCTAAATATACAACGGCTTCCCTAAACATATAAACCGGCTTTTCTAAATATATATCGGCTTCCCTTAATTTACCGGTTTGCCTAACTAAAATTTTCTCCCCTCGCCACTGATATACATAGAGGGTTTTTACTTTACCACGCAAGAACTACTGAACGAATTTACATGCAACTTAACAGTTATATAAGCTATATATACAACAAAATAACACATAGGCTTCCATTTATAACGATTTTGTGTAATTTTACCATAATATAACGACAAGAATAGCAATCTATAATACTTTATAAATAACAAACACTTGTTTATATTTTTTTGATGATAGTTATGTTTTTTTTTTTTTCTTTTCGTTTCAGGAGAATCGAGGAGAGAGGGTTCTACTGAAGATCAATCGGCTCCAGACGTAGATGTCGATACTAGCGACAACACGCTCAAGGAGCCTGAAAAGGAACATAGGTATATTATTATTATTATTTCATAGCGTCACGCTGTAACCCGCACATAGCAGGGTGGGCAGAGGGAACCAGAGAACCTAGTGTTAAGACAGTCCGTTCTCTTTTAATATTTCCGTTCCCCACTCTCCGCTGAATTGAGGCACTGCGTGTTGAGTGGAACTCAACGCCACGCTTTGCCTTGTTGTTGTCCTGTGTTAAAAATATAATATTTATATAACTAGTGTAAGTAGTGATGTCACTGGGCAATTAAAAAATTAATTGGCATTCTCATATTATAGTACGAAGTTATGTAATAAAATTAATAATATAAGTTATGTAATAGGGTAAAGAAATATTTAAAAAAAACGTATAAAAATAAGCACGTAGCAGAATTCGAACTCGTGTCCCTTTGTGTATCGTCCAAGCGCTCTAAGGCAGATTTTTAGAAATTTTCGCTTTTTAAAATTACAAACATACATACATAATTTCACGCCGTATCCCGCATATAGCACGGTCGGCAGATCGAACCTAGTGTTAAGACACTCTGTTCCCCACTTTCCGCCGAACTGAGGCATTGTGTGCTGAGTTACGGAACTCAACGCCGCAATTAAAATTACTTATAAGAATATTTATTTGGTGAGAGACAGTGCTATTTATTAAATATTTAGTTTCTTTTTTAAAGTTTCACTAAATATATATTTAAATAACATGTATTATGATTTAGAATAGTAGAAGTTACTAATATAAATACTAGAGCCCTCTATATCACATCTTGTAAAAATTAGTACTTATACTATAGTGTGTCACGAAAGATGGCGTTAAGGTAGTTTGTCTATCGCCCAGTAGATGGCTCTTTCGACAAAAATAACATTTTCAGCTTTAAGTTATTTTGTCATTTGTCTGGTGTAGGTTATTTGTTATGTTTTGAGTCTATATAATTAGTTATGTGCTATAAGTACATGCAATATTTTTTGTGAGAGCCAATTTGCGTGTAAGTGTATAGTTTGTCCACTTGCTCCTAGATGGCGCTATACTATACATAGTGTTTTATCCCTTACATACATATTTTTGAAACAATTATTAAAATATATGCATTATTTTCCAAAAATACACATATCTTGAATAAAATGCCATCGTGACTCACCGTGGCAGCGACTGATTATAAATGCGATTGGTTGTGAGTTCGATTTCCACTCGGGCATAATTAAACTTATAATATTTTTATTTCCCCTCTCTAGATCTTGCTAAAGAAATTTTGACACTGAGTTCTCTGTGACCTTGTTATAGGGGTTACAGTGTAAATTTGCTTTATTTTTAATTTTAGTATCATTAGTACTGTAGAAAGAAGTACTAGAGATTTTGCTTAAATTATTTAAATTTTTCTGATTCTTACGAGATATAAAGCGCGGCGTTAAAATCCGCATAACACACAATTCACTTGAAAAATGAAGTGTCTCAACACAGTTCTCTCTGACTACCATGTTATACAGAAAAAAGCATGAAACTACTTTTCTTTTAAAAACTCATAGTATTATTATTAAGGAAGGAAGTACTAGGTTCGATTTTTTATACTGATTATTGTTTTCCTCATAGCTGGAAAGGAGGAGCTCGCGGCGTGAACAGGGCAGAGAGTTGCCGTGAACGTGACGCACCACGACGCGGGAAGCACCGCAACGCGTCGGATCCTAATCGACTGACCGCACATCCTAACCAGTAAGTTATTGTTATATATTATTATATTTTTACTAGCTATTAACTGCGGCTTTGTTCACTTGGTCGATGAGAATTCGCATCATTGATTTTTCACTCAAGGATTCAAGAAAGAAAAGTTTCTTGCACCAGTTCTTGTCAGGTATGAAGCATTAGTCAGCCGATGGTATATTATTTGAAGTTCAAAAAATTTACATATGGTCCAGTGAACTTCTTATTTGAAATAAAATTATTTGACTTTGACTTTTGAATGAAATAATTTAATATTACCATATTAATTTGTATTTATGTACCTTATGTCACTCTAGCCACCTTACGTACCATCTTCACTCAAAAAAATATAATATAATATCACTTAGTTGCGACGTGAACAAGGACAAATTCTAGCTGTCATATGAATAAGAGTTATCAATATTGGTTCAGCCAGTAAGAAGGTATGTGATAGCACACAAAAAAATACAATCGAAATGAGAACCTCCTTCTTTTTTTGGAGTCGGTCAAAAATTTCCCCATGTATCCACATTTTTTCGTAAAACATTATTTGTTATTACAAAAAACATGTATATTTAGAGAAATTATCCGGAAACATGTATCATTTACACATGTTCGAAGTAATTCAGGAAATGTACTAACGAAAAAAAGTGTGAAATAATTTGTAGCTTGCAAATATTTATATTTATAATATTACTATATCATATGATGAATATCGTTCGAAAATGTTTTTAGCATTTATTTATGTATTGCTCTTGTTTCCGGTGGATAATACTTCCGGTGTGGCTAGTCATATTTTTATAATATTTATTAGTAAATCTTGAGATAAATTATGGTTTATGTTGAATTATTGTGTTTAGGTGTATAGGTTTGAGGGTTTGGGGTTTGGTTCCCAGGTGAGGTATATATAATATGCGTTTATTACTATATAGGTAATTAAATTTAATTGATTTAATAAATATCTATGTATAAAGTAGAAAATGACGGAGAGAAACGGAGTGTCTTGACTCTAGATCCGTAGGTGAGTCCTCTATGGGGAAAAAGTGAGAGGACGATTATAATTAGGACATTGTGGGTTCGATTCGCACTCCAGGAAATGTAAAAGTTTAGTATTTTCATTTCCTGGGTTTGGTAACAAGGCAAAGCGCGATGTTGAGCTCCATCACTCGCCACGCAATGCTTCAATTCGGCGAAGAATGGAGAACGGTGTGTCTTAACACTAGGTTCTCAGGTTCCCTCTGCCTACCGGAAATACATATTCGGTAAAGCTAAAAAAACAACTTAATGTTTTAAATGAAACTATTTTAACCGAATCAATAATTTATATTTACGTATTTATTTTTTTTTCGAAAACCCCACGTTTCGAACAATTTACAAGCTCTTTTCAGTCTTAGTAGCATTAAAATACTCCTTTCTCCACTTTCCATTAGAATTCGGGACATTGCGATCTGAGTGGCGTAACTCAACGCCGCGAATTTTTCATACGACTGATATAGATGCACTAAGTTTAGCTAATTGCTTCTATTCACATTATGATCGAAATTAATTCCAATGAACCTAGACTTTAGAAAGACCTAACTCTAACCAAAGAAATTTCACACTTATTTTCTATGCAATAGATTTTAATATTGTAAAACTGCATCTGAAACCTGAGCTTTTCATATATTTTTAAAATAAACTTTATTAACATAGTAATAAAGTTTTTTTTATTTATCATTTTATGTATATTATAGGCATTGTAATATTCAAATTTGAACTATATTTTAAAGGTGTTAAAGTCGATTTTAACGAAACATATCGAACACCTATAATTGCATTCTTGTGCCTTATTTGAGTACCAATTTGTAGGGATCTTTGGATTCGCTCTAAATATAAGAAATATTACTCTCAAAATAATTTGAACCTTATTTTAAATGTATACGGTTCATTATACTTTGAAAGTTAGTACATTTTTGAAGATGACCATCCAAATTAGTATGAGCTTTCCTATAACGATGATTGTACTGCGTGCAAGGTTTTAGCTAAAAGCTAGTGTAAAATGAACTCCAGTAATAGCGTTATCGTATGAGTCTGAGAGGTCTTGGTGTTTGGTTGGTTCTGTGAGACAGTGTTTCGAATTTCAGTACGGTTTCAGACGCGTCCGAGGTGACATTAACACGCTGAAATATTTTGCGGTCTAGTGATTTGTGTGTTTCTTGTTATTTCTCCGTGTTTTTGTTTGTTTCTGACTGTTTTTTCAATTTTTTGTTTTGGTTTATTTTATTGGTTTTTTTAGTTGTTTTGTTTTAGTGAACAGGTATGGTATTAATGGTTAATGTTAAAATATATAGTAAGCAAATATTATTTTATAGAAAAGAAAAAGGTTTTTTATCAGTGTCTTATTCGGTATTATATGATATATTTGAATTTTATTGAGAATTTTATTTAAATTTTCTTGTTCTTTAGAGCCGATTTATTGATTTAGATTTCTTTATAATTAAAAATCAACTTACACAAGCAATATTTTTTTTATAAATTCTTAAAAAAAAAAAAAAATATCCATAATAATCTTCGATTTAATAAGATCATATAGCATTTTATATCACTAGCAAAGTAAAACGAGCGGAAAGCGTAGAACGGAGAGATTAACTCCAGATTTTCTCTGCTAATCCCACCAATTAAAAGAGATAGGCAAAAATATTAAAATATACATACACATACGTATAACAATATTTGTCCATACATACATTTCTACTGACAATGTGAGTGAACAATCTACTTAAAACAATGGACGATCGTGAGCTTCTGAGCACTGAAAATATAAACATGTAGGTATTTACACGTAAAAGATAACAATATGAAGAAACCATCGTGGCGCAATGGGATTATTATTACATACATACATACATACATCATTTCACGCTGTATCCCGCATATAGCAGGATAGCCAGAGGGAACCTAGTGTTAAGACACTCCGTTCCCCATTTTCCGCCAAATTGAGGCATTGCATGCAGATTGGCGGAACTCAACGCCGCTCTTTGCCTTGTTACCAAACCTAGGAAATGAAAATACTAAAGTTTTACATTTCCTGGAGTGGGAATCGAACCCACAACCTGTCATATTTACAGTCAAATTCCGCTATTCCTCCACTGAGAACAATTTTCTAATATCTAATGTATAATCAAATTATCGAGCCTAAGATTTTTTTATACGTTCACATTCTTAAATGTTTCTGAATTAAAAACTTATAAGGCCATCATGGCGCAGTGGGTCATCATATGACTGTAAACGCAATAATTAGATATTCATTTCCGCGCTCTGGTTCAAAGTGTTCGAAATGCAATAATTTCAGGTGGAAAGTGGAGAAAGGAGTGTCTTAATACCAGTTTCTCTTAGACTATTCAAAAAATAGATATATTTTACAACAGGTGCGAACAACAAATGAAAACTATCGAGAACTCTAAAAAGCTCTCAATCATATGCTTTTGTTTCAATACATCAATGAGTCTGCAAAGTTTAACAAAACAATATTACAGTCCGCTGTGAAACTGAATGTTGTTTTAACTGACACCCCAGACACGATTTCCGCATCCGGGGGGTGGAAAGGGCCCCCCCCCTTGGAACTGGGGGGGTTACTGCAGAGTTACGCTAGTCTGTGGGGGTTCTATGGTGTTTGCGGTTACTTTGGCATGGTTATGGCGATTTAGGGAATGTTGGCGTTTGTATGGGATTATTGGTTGATAGGTGCAATTTAGTATAAAGTGATGATTGTTGAGTATTTGGACTGAATTGAAAGTTTTATTTAGATTTTAAGTTTGGTTTTTCCGGTTTTTCCTTGATATTTCAATATTTGTGTATTTTTTTTAAATAACGCATACAAAGCTTACAATTTGTTAAGTAAATACATCAAACTTATCTACCAATATTATGTTATTATCAACATTTATATGTTAAAAATAAAATATTCTTTGCTCAAATGCAAGACAAGTACTTTCAGAACGTCAGCCATAAAAAAAAGTCAGAAAAATTACTTTAAAACAAATAATTATAAAGTAAAATTATAACGAATAACACTAAATCTACTCATCAAATAGTAAATAATTTTAATTTTAAGTATGGCTAAATAAAAAGCTTCGTTATCATATAAAAAAAAGAATTATCAAAATTAACCCCAGTTAAAAGTTATGCGGTAATAAAATATAGTAGAATTCAAAACTTCATCATAACACCTGTCGTGCGCAGAGGCTCAAGCGTGCGACTGTAAACGCGACAGGTTGTGGGTTCGATTCTCACTCCAGGAAATGTAAAATATAGCATTTTCATTTCTTTTTTAGTAACAAGTGTTTAGTAACAAGGCAAAACGCGGCGTTGAGTTCCGCCACTCAACACGCAATGCCTCAATTCGGCGGAAAGCGGGGAACGGAATTGTTTAAAGAAAATGGAGTGTCTGTCTCTCTGCCTACCCTGCTATATGCAGGTTACAACGTGAAGTTAAACAAAAAAAAATCGTATGAAGTAGGCTAAAAATCTACACATTTTTTCACTAATGTTAACTTTCAGAGCAAAGTGAGCTTTATCGTAAATATTTCAAGCATTCACATTAAAAAGCAACGAAAGCTTTAATTAATAGATTTCAAGTGTTGCCCGATATAAGATCAAAAGAAGATCGTAGATCATTATTTATGAGTAGACGTAGGTGGCTCAAAAATGTGAAATTATATATTTTTATAAATACCTTCATGGTGTACTAGGAGAGAGTTTTACTAAACGCGATGGCTAAGGGTTCGATTCCCAATAAAAATTTTATAATAATTTTCATTTCCCTACTTTAATAAAACGAAGGGTAGTGTCGAATTTTGTTGTTCATTTCGTAGTGTCTCGGGCGGAGAGTAGGGAACAGTAGTTCTTGCCACAAGGTTTTTTCTGAGTAACATACTCATGTTATGTAGAAAAATACGTGAATCTAAAAAATCTTATTTTGCTGGTGAGCAAAGCACAGAGAATTTATTGGTAAGGCTTTGTAGGGGTTAGGGTAAATAAAACGGTCATACGGTTTTATAAATTAATTATATTTCACCGAAAAGAAAGAGTACTCGAAGAGTCTCTTCGACTCGAAAGTTCTTACACGTAAAGAACTCGGTACGAGTGGCGGCAACCATTTTATAGTAAAAGTCAAAAGACATACTTATTATAAAAGATTAGTTTTTGTATAATAATCAATTGACAATCTTTAAAACAACTTGATAATTTAACAAGTCAGTTGATCAACTATAAAATCAATTGATATTCCAACAGGCCTATTCGTGGTATTCCCTACTTTTTGCTTATTAAAAGACATTGCTGGATGATAGGAACCAAACTAACCAACGACTACCTGTAATACTAAATATAATTTACATTATTAATGTTACCTAAGGGCACGTTGACGCGTAATATACTTATTTCTTTTGCAACGTGTCAGTCAATATAAAAAAGCTAAACACATAGAAATATTGTTGAAAGAGAATGGAGTGTCTTAACACTAGGTTCTCTGGTTCCCTTTGCCTACCCTGCTATATGCGGGTTAAAGCGTGAAGTTAAAGAAAAAAAAACAGAAATATTACTTATATTGTGTATGTATTTTATTAATTTAATGCATTTTAACACATTGTCATAAAAAATATCATCTTTTTCGCTTCTTTCCATAAAAAGGTCCTGCGTATAATCTTCGTATATTTTTTTCTTTAATAAAATTAAACGAACAATCTAAATATATATACGTATATTATTACATACAGTAGTGTTGGGCTAAAAAAATAAAAGTGATATTGCACTTAAATACGTTGCATTCTGACGCGATTCCCGTAAAGCGTCTGGAGCTCTGCCAAAGCGTGCACGATGCGAGCTTTCTATGGCACATTGTGTTCAATTTTAGTGGAGTGATGTTAAAAGTTATCATTTCTTTTTATATTAATGTGTATTGGGTTTTCTATTTGTTGTGTGAGAGAGTATAGTGACTAGACTCTCTTATTTTCTTATACCTATAAGTTATATATGTTATAAGTAACATTATTAGAAATAACTTAAAAACTACTAAATAAATCTTATTTTAACTAAATTTAATTGGGAACACATCAGAAGCACTAGCTATCATATAAAAATAGAATCATCAAAATTGGTTCATCCAGTAAAAAGTTATGCGGTAACAGACATAAAAAATATAGTCGAATTACAAAACAAAGCGTCCTCCTTTTTGGGATACGGTTAAAGTAGTTTTGCTATATTAGGGTCAATTGGTTGCACTTGCACCTATTGTAAGAAATTTCCGTTGATTTGCTTGAAAATTAACGCTCGTATCCGTTATATGTTATCAATACATACATAGTTATCATAGCATGCACCTTATGTTCTTACCAGGATGACCAAAATATTAAGAAAATAATTTTAAATATTTTCCTTTTAGTTAATTTTTTTTAACTATTTTGTGATTTTTGATACAATAAATAATGGTCTTTGTTTTTCCAACATTTATACTCAAATACTAAGTAAAATAAAACTCGAAACTGAAAACGACCGCATCTAAATATAATAAATGTATCCCATTCCCCAAATCAATATTAAAGTATTTTTAACTCACAAAGTCAGTATCGTCAGTCGAATCATCCGCATTCTATCACAATGAAGCGGCATTTCTAAAAAAATGTATGCAAAATTATATCAATCCATTACGTGGCGTGTTGGCATCACTCTCTATTTAGCTTGTAAAATGTTTACACTGCCGATATCGTCATTGTAGTTGTTTTCTATTATGTGTGTGTTTTTTATGCTATATATCTGTAACAAGCGTGAATAGGTTTATAAGTCGATTTGTGTATATAATTCTTTTTAGTATTATTATTAGATGCTAGGGTTGTTTTAGTTATACGGTGAATGATTGAATGAAATAGTCAAGTAAATTAAACATTTTTATGTAAAAGGCATAAATTGCCATAAAAATAAAATTAATACAGAATCTTTATAAATTAGTAATATACTGGTAAGTAAAGTATACTAGCTATATTACTGCAAAATTTCATCTAAATCAGCTCAATATTTTTTGGGTAAATATCAAAAAGAAAAAAGATAAGAAAATGTTTATATATCGTAGTTTAAATTATATTATATTTTTTTATAAAAAAAATAATTATTGTTAATGCAGCAAGGGTATACCGTTCGCTAATTGTCGTTCGTTTCACATATTTTTGTTTCTTTTTCTTCAAAACGCAGCTTTACGCTTTATCTCGCAGGGTAGTCAGAGGGAACCCAGTGTCAAGACACTCCGTTCGCCCTTTTATACATTTTCATTATTTATAACTAGGGTTATAAAAAAACGTAGTGTCTGTATGTGTTCCCTGAGAAATAATATATTTTCTACGCAACTCTAGTACTATACATATAAATTTGTGACACAAATCTCGTCTTCCACGTTACGTAACGTAACTACCTGTCGCCTGTCACTCCCACCGCCGTTACGATATTTATTGCGAACTTAAGGCACTTTGGCTTAACGTAGATATATTACGGTGTTCCTACGTGTTGTTTTGTTTAGGGGTTTTTTGGAATTTATGTCTTTTGTAATACAAGTTATAAAGTTAATTGTTAAATTAATTTAAATAGGGACATTATAGCGCAGCAGGATTAGAAATACGAATGGTTTTGGGTTCGATTCATACTCGAGGGAATGATATATATTTAAAATATTCTCATACATACGTACATACATAGCTTTACGCTGTATCCCGCATATAGCAGGGTAGTCAGAGGGAATCTAGTGTGAAGACACTCCGTTCCCCACTTTCCACCGATCCGCAATGCCTCACATTGCGTGCTTAGTGGCGGAACTCAACGCCGCGCTTTGCCTTGTTATCAAACCCAGGAAATGAAAAGTCGATTTCCCGGAGTGGGAATCGAACTCACAAACTGTCGCGCTTACAATCGCACGGTTGTGCCTCTGCGCCACGACAGGCTATGCTATGCGTGATGCTCAAAGAAATTTACCCGCAAAATATGATAATTAATATTATATAGTATGAACTTTCTTCTGAATATATTATTAATAATTTAAACCAAAGCCAAAGCAGGCATACCTTAACGTTTGAAATGTTTTACTATAAACATTGTTCAGCCTGCGGTTTATATTTGCAAAGTTATAAGCTCCTAAATATTTAATAACAAGAACTTCTACAATTTGGTATTCCCATATATTCTATACTATAATTTCTTGAAGTATTTTGTTTAATAATGTTATTAAATTTCGTTAGCTAAGAAAATATTTTTTTTATCTTCAGGCTTTATCATGTATAGCAGGGTAGTCAGACAGAATCTAGTGTCGAGTTCCTTTTCCATCTTCCGGTCGAAATCAAGATATTGTATGTTAAGTGGCGGAACTCAACGCCGTGCTTTATCTTGCCTCAGCGGTAAAATGAAAATAATTTAAGTATAATTCCCCCAAATGGGAATTGAACTCACAACCAATGGCGTTTACAGTTAGAGACTGTCGTCGTAAATTTTCATTACTTAAAACTAGGTTTATAGGACAAGAAAAGATTCATAGAGCTTAGTGTTTCTGCATATTTTTTCAAAGAGAGTGTAATGGTTCTAAATAAAAAATTAAATCTATCACTGTTTATTTTAGCTTCACGCTGTATCCCGCATATAGCAGGGTAGGCAGAGGGAACCTGAGAACCTAGTGTTAAGACACTCCGTTCTATTTCAATAATTCCGTTCCACACTTTCCGCCGGATTGACGCATCGCGTGCCGAGTGGCGGAACTTAACGCTTTGCCTTGTTACTACACCTAGGAAATGAAAATACTAAATATTATTTTAAAATTTTCATTTCCTGGAGTGGGAATCGAACCCACAACCTGTCGCATTTACAGTCGCAAGCTTGTGCCACTGCGCCACGACAGGCGTTCAAATATATTATCAGCTTAATTGAAGCAATAGAAATAAAAATTCGCAAAACCAAAATCACCTCATATAAAAATAACGCGCGTTATAAAACGTAAGTAAACACACATTGCATATAGACTGTATAAACAAATGTACGTGAACACAGCTTTATTGCCAAATCGTGGAAACTTTTTGATATTAAACTAGACGTTTCTGGTGAGTGATGTGGTTCTCATAGAATATTTTGGTGTACATCTAGGTTTAAGTCGTAAATATATTATACACATACTTCCGTGTTCCGTGTTTGGTGTACATTTTGTGTAAGTGGTACACATTAAGGTTACGCGTATTTTACGCGTAAACTATTAGCACCGGTAAAAAGAGTTTTCTGGAAAGGTAGACCATTAAACTATAAGTCATGTCAAATTATCTTGGATTTGCGACAATATTCTAAATTGGCCTTTCTTCGTATAACACATCTAAATTGGCCTTTCTTCGTATACGACATCAATAAAAACATCTTGACGATGTTAGATGCTAACGTCATAAAAACATTGAAGATTTGGCTATGACTAGCACATTCGGTAGACGTCCCAACTCTATATATAGATAAAAGTACTTTTGGGTTGAGATTAAAGAAACTATTGGAGCTTTAAAAACACGACTTTAAGAGTCGCCAAGAGAAAATCATAGGATAATATTGTTATAATAATTTCAAAAGACAGAAGTGCTCCAGAGCTTGATCACAATTTCAATTTCGGATCAATTTATTTATTTTTATTTATTTAATTAGGTCAACCAGCAGTTTCCGAAAGATACATACAAAAAAGATACATTTGTAACTTAGAGACTAAAATTATTGCAAAACTATTTTAAGGTTAACACCGCATGCAAAAAAGTTCTAAAATAGTTATTATAAATTAATTCTTAGTTCGCCATAAGATATTTCAGGCATTTTCCCTTAAATATTTTTTATTTATAGAGTCGCCAAATTCAAAATCAATTTATGACAGGATAGATCGAATAAAGTAGGGTCAGGACGTTTTAAAGCCACTTAAGCCAACACTAGGTTGCAAGGCACTCCTCTCTCTGCCATCCAATGAACCCTCACAATGAATCTACGAAATGCTAAAGATCTTCTTCTTCTGCTTCTTCATTAAATTTACCTTTATCCTGTGATCTATTTATAAATGTTTGAGTAATTATAAAATTTCTTTGCTATAATTGTAACTTAAGCACGTCTCTAGTTCCACTCAGGTCTTAGTCATTAAAACTTTGCAAATGAAACAGAACGCTCGACTCTAATGAACCACGCTAAACTACTGTTAGTAGTGTATCCTTACTTTTATGTGATTATTTCGAAGTAAAATCGTTTTATAATCATTATCTTGATAATTGTTTGACTAACTTATGTTGTACTGCATTGTTTGTCGATTCAATCTTGTGTGAAGTATTTTTTAACGGACTTGGACGGTCAAATTTCCGCCTACCTCGAAGAGAAAGGTAATTTGTTAAATTGAAAAAAATCGTTGGCTATATTATTTTGCATGTCCATTTTTTTTTAATAGAATACACTTAAGTAAATTGAATTTTTGGATCATTTTTTCATTCATAAGTATCATAGCAACGAAATCAATTATCGTCCATCGCTTAAGTGCATATATTTATTAGATAAGCTATCGCCGGTGGAGTGTTTCTGAAACGCACGGATTTCGCTGAAAGCTGTCAGTCTGATGCCCTTGGTTTTGATTGACAGCTAATTCGTGGCTGTTATTTGAAATTTCTATACTTAACACCTACAGTTTTGTAGATATTCTGCAAAATTGTGAGTAGGTATTAGTTTCCTGAAATCAAGATAGTTTGATGAATTGTTTGGATAATAATGGCATGTGATATAACAAAAAAGGAAAACAAAGTGTAATACTCGAGTTTTAACCCAAAATTTCGTTTATTCGGTGATTCGATGGACTATAAAACAACAAAAAACATTTTTTTCTGGTTCTCTTAAAATTTTCGAAAAATCCTCTCTTAGTGCTCACCCAAACCTCCTAGAAACCTGCCAAATCCCAGCTTTCTCGTAGTTTCAGCTTTGCGTGGTCAGTCAGTCACTCTCAACCGGAATGGTTTTACATATATAGATACACTAAAAGTTTGTATTTATATTCAGAAGTGCTAAAATTTATGGTGCTATCATATTAAGTTTAATGTAGCAATAGGGAAGACATAAATACCCAAGTGATTCCAGTTTTCATCGGCGGTTATATGATTCATAGATATTTGCCGCCCGCCCCTGACACACTGACGGCCTATTTCCATCGGACATCTCGGTCGAATGTCGAAATCTTACTTTTATACCAATTGTCAAGAAACATATATATATTTAAATTAATTTGGATCGACTGTTAAGGGATTAAGAAGGGTCTTTTTTTAAGTGTTAGATTGTCTGTGAAGTTTGAAGGTTATGTAGCTTCTTGTTGTTTACGATTATTCTTATGTATATATGTTTGTAACATTCGGAAGTCATTACATTATATTATTAGATACTTTTTGTTATGTTATGGGCCATATTAAACATTTTTTATAAATTGTAGCTATCATGTATATCCTTTAGTACCTTTTTTGTTAAAGAGTAACACGAATCCATCCATCCTTACACACTTTCTTCTTGATATTATTAGTTTCATTTCATATTTATGAAATGATTTATCATATAAAAGTAAACTTAGATAAATGCAAAGTCTATTTTGCTAATTTTAGTCTACATGTGACCTCAGGTACAGTATTTCCGGAATACAGAATTCAATACTTTTAGTACATTAATCATTATTTACTAAGAAATTCACTAAATTATAAATATTTACGTATATTAATAAGTATTGCGGGAAATACCAATCCTCCAACACGTTGTCATCTGTCATCATTTCGTGCCAACGTGTCACTTCTAGAGTTAGGGACTTTCAATGAATCTATTAACACTTGACTCGAGCATTTATTTTCTTTGTTATTTTTAAGCTTTTATGCTTTTTTAGTTTTGTTTTTGTTGTGAAAGTTTGTTTGTATGTAAATAAATTTTGCTGAAGTTAATTTATAATATACTTTATTGTTATTATCTTTTTGCATTATACATAAACTGTATCCTGCGATTTCATTTGAGTGGACTCTAGAGTCTAAAATGTTGTTTTTGTCGTTTTCGTCACAATTCAGAGAAATTCTCTTTTAATCCTATACTCTCCAGGGCAAGCTTACGTGCCAAATCTTAGCTTTCTGTAGCCAGTATATTCGCTTGTGCGTTGTCTGTCAGTCATTCAGTAACGTTGTTTGTAGTAAAGTGTTTTATATATACAGTATTTGGAATCTTATTTCGTTATTGTAGATTTGATTGATTTGATATACGGGGAAGCGAATTAACAGTCTTGTTTCCGCCTACCTCGAATAGAAAAATATCGTTGGCTATATTATTTTGCAAGCATTCATTACCTACATGGGGAAAGAAACCTATTTAAACCTAAATTGATTGATTTTAGTTTCAAGTGAAACCTCGAAAGTGCGGTGTGTTGTTGCATAACCGCCTTAAGCTTTTAGTCGAAGGGTTAGTCTTGTGATGTATATGAGGAAATTTCTCCTTTATTATTTTCTTTTTTTCGATTTCCACCCAGGAAATGAAGAATTTTCATTTTCTGGGTTTGGTAACAGGGCTAAGCGCGGCGTTGAGTTCCGCCACTCAATACGCAATGCCTCAATCCGACGGAAAGTGAGGAACGGAATTGTTGAAAGAGAACGGAGTGTCTTAACGCCAGGTTCTCTGGTTCCCTCTGCCTACCCTGCTACATGGGGGATACAGCGTGAAGCAAAAAAAAATATTAAAAAAAGTTTTTTAATAAATATGCATCGAATTCTATAAAAGTTGTCATTATTGGAAATAAAAACGGTTTACTTAATGTAGTCATACAATCAAAGTACTTATCAAGTGTACAGGTGATTTTTAAGTGCGGCGTTAAGTCCCGCCATTCTATTATCTCACGTATTGTCTAGATTTCAAGTAGAAAGTAGAGAACGGAGTGTCTTGATATTATGTTCTCTCTGATTTTCTTGCTATGCGGAAAAAAGTATGCAGTTGTTGACATGCGGAAACCAAATCAAAATAAGTAAATATTTATATAAGTTTTTAGTTTGAATAGTAAATTTCATAATAATTTACGAGTATAAGTTAGAAGGTCAACGACGGTATATCTGTCTCAAGATTATTTCTATATTTATAATTACTTGTTGCCCACATTTTTAATTGCGTGGACTTTTTATGAACTTTTTAGTACATCTTTACTACTTTAAAGTTACTAATATTTATTTTTTTTAGCTTCACGCTGTATCCCGCATATATATAGGATAGGCAGAGGGAACCTAAGACACTCCCTTCCCCATTTTCCGCCGAATTGAGGCATTCAGTGCTGAGTGAACGGAACTAAACGCCGCGCTTTGCCTTGTCACCAAACCCAGGAAATGAAAAATTCCATTTCCTGGAGTGAATCGAACCTCACAACCTGTCGCGTTTACAGTTGCACGCTTGTGCCTCTGCGCCACGACGGGCGTAGTACATTTAAAATTGAAGCATCTATCTTCCTTTGTTTCTATTGTAAATGGCAAAATTGTATTTTTTCCTGTTTTTATAAGAAATTGCTTGCCAAAGATTCCTACGCTTAAAGTTTCGGTTGTACGTTGTTTGTCAATCACTCAGTGAATAGAGTTTCATATATCTATATATAAATACGTGAAGCAAAAACTTTGTACCCCTTTTTACGAAAATTACGTGAACGGAGGAGCATGAAACTTGGCACATTTATAGTTTCTATAGCGATTCCTTCGCTGTGTACAACGTACCACAATAATAATATGTATTTAATAAATTTAATGTAATGTACAATGATAATATCTATTTAAAATAATGCATAAAAAAAATTTAGTTAATAAAATAAGTGTGTGTATGCACTACTATGGTTTGACGTCCATGTTTATATAAAGTGACATATACGTTGCTAAGCAACGCGTTATTAACGCGTTAACGGGCACACTAGTATTGATAATAGTATTATTACATATTTATATGCCTCTAAATCGGATGGAAAATGACGAACGGAGTGCCTTGACACTGGGTTCTCTCTGACTACCGTGCTATGCCGGAAAAAGTGTGAACTGCTAAAACTATATAATTATAATGACACGTATAAAGAATGTCATTCATTTTGATCAATTTATGATGTAAAAGCGTATCAGACGACGGTCACCTCTATCAAGTAGTACGACGTAAGGTTGTTCGCTGTTCATAGGTTGCGGTCGTATTGGAAAAGACGAGATATGTAAAGCTGCCTTTTTATGTTAATTCGTCACTTCACAGGTATTATTTTTTACTATTATTAGATTTATTCCTGGCGGAGTACTAGAAACTAAGGTCCCTGCTTACTTCTTTCGCCTCGTCTGTCAACCTTTACATGCCTTCCGGAAGATCCTTATGTTATTTACGTGATCTTCCTCCAGTATCATTCACACTATGTTCTTGAAGGTCAACCGCGGTTTTCCCCTATATTTCTTGCCCCCCATATTTGAATATATTTTTCCTTAAAGGTAATTAATTACAGATAGTCTTTTCTATTCTATAATAATATATAATATATTCGAAAAAGTATAAATTTTGTGTTTTTTTTTTGTTAGGACAAATGTAACTAATTTCCAGTACCAGTTGTAAACCATTTTTAGTAATTTTTTAAAATATTTTACAAATAAGTCTAACTAGGTCTTCTAAGTCTATATATACATATATTTGTCATGTATGTTTGTATGTACATCCAAATCCCATAAACCTAAGCGAATCCTCTGTTACGTACGGTAAGGAGTGGCATATTTGCGAAACGTTGTGTACTCACGTATGTGTACTCAGTACATACACGTTAAAGTTTATAGCTCAGGATATGGCTTGGAGAGTTTCCTTCTTACGGTTACGGTTACTTAGGTTTGGTGTGTTTATGTTGTTCCTCTGTAGATTTTTGTTAGTTTTGTGTATGAGTTAGTATAAGTTTATTTTTGAAAGTAGTTTTCAATTAGATTCACATTATAATGTGATTGGCGGAGTTTAACGCTGTTAGGTTCTTCTATAATAAGCTTCATCCTTATTTTTCTCTCGAGACTTCATCATTCATATTTCCAAGCTGTATTCCGCATTTAGTATGATACGCAGAGGGAACCTGAGAACCTAGTGTTAAGACACTCCGTTCTCTTTCCGTTCCCCACTTCCTATATTCTACATATTATAAATACATTTGATAATGAGTACTGAATCAGTTTAAAGTAGAATATGTTGTAGAATGAAAGGAACAGTTATTTTTATATATTCATTTAATTACAATATTGAAATGCTTAGGTTTAAAGATTTTTTAATTAAAATATGTTCGTTTCACTATCGACATATGGATACGAATTATAATTATTTTTTTATTACTTAGAAGTTAGATATGGACTGTACATAATTACATAAATGTAGCCTATATTTGTAAGCCTTGAAGTTATAAATATTCTAAGTGCATTAAGTAATAAAAAGACAATTTTAAAAATAAAATCTAAAAATTTCCTATCTTTAATAACGCCAGCTATAAAACGTTAGATCGCTTGCAATGAAACGGCAACTTCTAGTCAATACGTCTTTAGGTCTTAATGGCGAGGCGACTCACGTCACGCAAGGTGCGCCGTGTTTATACAATTGTATGTATGTGGATATTTGTTTAGTAGGTAAAGTGGCCTGTCGTGGCGCAGAGGCACAAACGATGGTAAATGCAACAGGTTGTGGGTTCAATTCCCACGCCAGGAATGGAATATTAAATAATATTTAGTATTTTTATTTCTTAGATCTGGTAAAAAGGCAAAGTTACCTTGAGTCCCACCACTCAGCACGTAATGCCTCAGTTTAGTGTTAAGTGGGGAACGAAAATGTTAAGAGAACGGAGTGTCTTAATATTAGGTTCTCTGATTCTCTCTGCAGGGTAGGCCTGCTGTATGCGGGATACACCGTAAAGCCAAAAAATAGAGTTGCTAACTATTGTGTGTTTTATGTGTTTGTATATGATTTTTGGAGAATGGTTAGTGGGTGGTTAATATATATATATATATATATTTTTATTATTGTGAATTTGGTGTTTAAAATTCAGGCTATTTTATTAGTCGTAGTTGCCTAAAATGACTGTCACATGTAGTTTCTTAAATTCAAATAACTATTTGTGTTTGTGCAAATATACGTCTACTTATAGACATACCTATATATACGTACATTTTCACGAAAAAAATATTTCGTCAATTTTGCTCATTACGTATACTAAAAATATTGTCCATGTTTGAACACGATTTTTCAGGAGCTACAAAATTTTCCTCCGGAAGTCTTCTTAACAGCCACTAGCCGAGGCCACATTAACTATGACTGTGATCTGTTAACGCAAGCATGCCAGCTAAAATAAATATTATTGATTGAAATAAAATATACCTATATAATGTTATTCGAATACCGATTTACTCCAAATATACTTTATAGCTCCCGATTTTTATTGATTTCATAACCTTAAGATATTTTTATTTTTTACAAGGTTGCCTGAAAATTTAGTTTTTTGCTTTCTTTATTTGTTTTGTAGTATATAAGAGAGACCTCACGTTTTTTTCTTTTAGCGTAGCTTGAATTCTAGAAAAAACTTATTTATTTTTGGAAACCCGACGTTTCGAACACTTTACAGTAGTCCGTGGTTACAGGTATACTCTCCTGGATTTCCAAAAGTGTATTTTCGAATACTAAAATATACGCGATTAATCCGGCTAAAATAGTTTCATTTAATATGTGTAATAATCGAGAAAATCAAAGACCTCATTGTTTATTTTAATTATTTTTTGGGTTTTTTAATTAAATTTGAAAAGGTAAAGGTAATTTAGTAGAGAATATATATTGTATGTAAAGCCATTGTGGCACAGTGGGACAGTGTCTGACTGACGGACGGTTGTGGGTTCGGGAGAATTATTATATATAAATTATTTTCATTTCTTTGTTTTGGTAAGGCGAAGCACGGCGCTATGTTACAATTAATGATTATATATATATATATATATATATATATATATATATATATATATATATATAGTATATATTAAAATTCGTTTCTCACTCTAGTAATTAGAAAACAAATCTGGGAATTAGGTGGAATACATAGTGTCTTTATACTTAGCTATACGCTGAAGATATATGAAGCTAATAAAAAAAATAATTATTTCCTTTTTTTTTCTCTCTAGTACTAATTAGGATATAAATTAAAAATGATTATAACTTTAAAGTGAAAATGACGATTTCAGTGAACAGCTAAGTGTTTGCAACTGAAGCGCTTGTCGAAGTTTTACTTCGCAAATTTCGTGCACGAGTAACTCCGTAGAGATTAGGGACGCTTTTTGATCTTTACGTGTGGTACAAAATATAGGAATATTTTTATATCTTCTACCCGCGTAGCAAGGAAATCCGGTTTCCGCTCTTCGCCCGGCGTTAAGTTCCGCCACTCAACACCCAGGTGGGTGTTTAGTGGCGGAACTTAACGCCGCGTTTTGTCTTATTGTGGTAAAATAATTTAAACGTAATCATTGCCTTGAGAGGGAATCGAACCCAAAACCACTTGCGTGTACAATTTGGCCTAATAAAAGATTTATATCATAAATTGTTTTTATTACTCTTGGTTTGGTTTTATCCATTGTAATTCACCTACATAGTGTAATTTTACCGATAATTAAGTAGAAAAAAATCACTTAAGCATTGCCTAGCCTTAGTTCTAAGTAAACATTTATAATAACATCAGGTATATGATAAAATAATAATGAAAACAAGGAAAAGGGTATGAAGCACGTGTCAAAAAATCAAAATCAAATAATTTTATTCAAAGCAAAAAGTTACAAGCTAATTTTAAAAACACTAGATTTTACCGACTTCAAAAAAAGAGAAGGTTATCAATTCTACTGTACATTTTTTGAGCTTTTTGTCTCAATTCGGCGGAAAATACATACATACATACATAGTTTCACGCTGTATCCCTCATGTAGTAGGGTAGGCAGAGGGAACCTAGTGTTAAGACACTCCGTTCCCCATTTTCCGCTGAATTGAGGCATTGCGTGCTGAGCGAAAAATGAGAAACAAAAATATTAAAAAAGAACGGAGTGTCTTAACACGTCGGTTCTCAGGTTCCCTCTGCCTACCCTGCTATATGCGGGATATAGCGTGAAGTTAAAAAAATTATTATTCTCAACATTTCATAACTTGTAACAGTTTTTCAGATATAAAGTTGTTTGACTTTACGAAGACCTTTCATCGACTCCCACTCGTCCTTTCAATTCGTCTTGGATCACAATAGATGTTATTATTGAATGCGATGTCAAATTGAATTACGGTCTTATTTTCCCAAATTTTACCTAAGTATACCTTTTAAATAAAGTGCATGAATTGAATAGAAGTATTATACATGGTAATACAATTTATGAATAAATATAATAAATGTACAGGATTACATAAAAATAAGAATTAACACTTTAGCTACATTCAGAGACGTTAATTAAAGTTTAATGCATATTAGTAGTGGAACATCGTCTGTAAACGTTGTGGTTGTAGATTCAATTCTCATATAATGATTATAATATATTTATTTATTTTCATTTTTCTGTTCGATTAAGATAAAATGCTGCGTTGAGTTCCGCTAATTAGTACACAGTGTTTCGAATCTAGAAAGTGTATAACGGAGATTTGTAATGCTAGTGTAGTGCTAGGTCCAGGTAAAAAATAGGTTTTCTCAGACAATGGAATTTTATAACATATCTTATTTACCAAAATACTAAATAAAATTATAGAATATATGGAAATACCAAATGGATATTGCAAAAGAAAAAAATACATATACTAAAACTAATATATTAAAATTATTTTCTGGTTCTATCAATAATGGTTACAGGAAGTGTTTGGTCAAGGATCGATTTAGATTAGCTCAGTCTCAGTGTATTTCAGTTACATCTGAAGCATGTTCATTTATTACCTGTAATGGGTTCGTAACTCTTAATTTCCATATGCCATGTATATTTAGAAACAGTATGGTATATGAGTAACGTATGTATATACATATATGTGAAGGAAATGTAGCGCTATACTATAGTATATAGTGCGTATATGCGTTTAGTTGAAGGCTTTGAAGTAGTCAAATTTTTGTTTTTTGTCAAACTATCACGTCTGCTATTTTTTTTAATATATATTTTTAATAAAAAGTATCCTATGTCATGTTATATGCATACAAAGTTTCATAATAATAGGTTGAGTAGTTTTGGCGTGAAAACGTGATAAACAAACTTACATTCAAATTTATAATATTAGTAAGGTATACTCGTAAGTGCCCTGCGTTACTGAGTGACTGATAAACATCGTGCAGGTGAAAATACGGGCCGTAGATAGATGATATTGGCTTCTTTTTTGTATTTTGTAGGCTCCTTGGAGAGGGTAGAGTAGTACTAAGACAGAATTTTTCGAAATTTCTACGTAATCAGGGGATTTGAAGTCGAAGGATTCGCCACTTAACACACAACGTCCTGGTTACGGCCCATTAGGGACGGAATATTTTGACATTAGTTTCTCTCCGTCAGTATATACCGCTACCTACCACTCAACTGTGAATGGCCTACCTGCGGCAGTTTTTCCGGGTCGATACGAAATGGGTACCTTCAAAAAGCGCGCCTACTCCCACCTCAAAGGCCGGCAACGCACCTGTAGCTCCTCTGGTGTTACACGGGGCCGTGGGCGGCGGGGATCACTTACTATAAGGTGACCCGAACGCTCGTTTGCCTTGTCCTTTCCATAAAAAAAAAACCTACCTTGATATGTCTTTTTCTCGCGAGGAAATCCGTTACGGATATCACCAGATCGGGGACTTGTGACGGGTAATGTGGGACTCCGGCCCGGCTGTAAAAGACCGTCCGTATACCCACTAAAACCACACGGCGCTTTCCTCTACCTCCACTGGCCGAGGCCCACGAGAAATATTGAATCTTCCGTGAAACCTCAGCGGACCTTGAGATGCAAAAAGATCTTCGTAGAAGATGCTCAAAAACAAAAGCTTATAAATATAAAGTACTTACTGTATCAACACAAGGCCAATATTCTTCACCGAATACCTCGTAAACAACCTTTTTTTATTGCTTTGCGTAAACAGTAAAAGAAAATTCGCACACATATCTGTATGTGCGTGTATTAAAGTCCTTGAGCTTCCGATTCCGACGGTGAATGATGGAAAGCGTTTTCATTTAACAGTTAAAGTTTTTATTGGGGATAAATATTTTGATTTCTATGTATGTAATGGTCGTGTTTTATTCTATGTAATTTGTTGTATTTTTTTATTATGTACTTATTATACTCGTATGTATGTATAAGATACGACGCGGCGTTAAGTTCCGCTACTCAACTTGTAATACCTCGAAATCTTTATATATACATATAAGGTGTAAGAGAGACTCTATGAAGTATTTATATACTTTTATCTCCATTTTTGGTCGAATTTAAATCATTGTATGTTGAGCAGCGGAACTAAACGCCACGCATTGACTAACCATAGCGGGAAAAATAAAATAATTGCAACTAATGAGAACGAATCACGCCCCGTGGAGATCGAACCGAAAAACCAATAGTGTTACAATCACAAGCTATTCCACTGCGCTACGAGTGGCCTCAAAAAAAAACGAAATTAGGCAAAATTTCGTAAACTAAAACAGTAATCCATTTTGACTTTTTGGAAATTATTCATTCTACGAGTGAGAATCGATCCCATAACTGTAATTTTCAGTTACTCTGTTCCACTGCACCACGATGGTCTTTATGATAAGGCTAGGACTTGGGGTGGTTCAGGGGCGACTCGGTATTCGCTACTCAGTCTCATACTAGACGCGCTCTCGTACAGACGTACATACGAAAAGTCGTTTGTGTTTATATTTTTGAAGATATATAATTTATTAAGTGTTTTTTAATTGGATTTTCTGTGGTTTGTGGTTATTTGTAATTATTTTAATTATGATTTGGATAGTAAGAAAGAGGTTAAATCGTAGGGGTTTTTAGATTTATGCTTTATTCCGCATAACAGTCAAAACATTTAAGAAGGACCTAGTGTTAAGACACTCCTTTCCACATTTTTCAATGGATTTCGAGACATTGCATGTATATTGGCGGAAGTCAAAGCCGCCCTTTTTTTTCTTTCTTATCTGAGAAGAGTAATTAATATAATGGATGAGAATCGACATCACAACCAAATGTTTACAGTATTTAAAGTCAGATGCTGTTCCACTGAGCCATCGTGGCCTCAAATACTATTAGACAAAAATAATGTTAGTTTGACCATAAGATATGATTAATGCAAACGTTTATAGTGGACTTTTTCATTTTTATCTACTTATTTAAATATTTATAAGGACAACATGTTATTATCGTTATATGAATATTAGACAGTATTTAAAAAAAAATTGTGTATTGTGTCAATTCGGCGGAAAGTGGGGAACGGAGTGTCTTAACACTAGGTTCTCAGGTTCCCTCTGTAGGTTCGATTCTCATTCAGGGAAATGATTATACGGAAATTATTTACATTTCCCCGTTCCTATAAGAAGCACGGCGTTAAATTTCGCCACTTAATATACAATGTCTAGATTTTGCACGAAAGGCGGAGGACGAGTGTCTTAGCACTAGGTTCTGTCTGTCTACCCTGCTATGCGAGATAAAGCGTGAAGCTGTTTTTATGTATTAAAATTTAACATGATTTTATAAGCTTAGATCGTCTCAATCAAAGAGCACAGTAGGTGCGGGCTTGAATTTATAAAATATTTTTACATATTTTCAAACTATTCGTAAGCTTTACTGTGTTTGCTTTATTTATAGTATTTTAAATCGGATAATATGACGCCACTGTATGAGTAATTGTGTTTTATCTCGTGCACTCGGCTATAGTCTGATGCATGTGGAAATAGATTTTGAAGTTATAATAATGCCTAAAGTATAGGAAAAGTTAATAAATTATAATAACTAAAAACGAAGAAAATCAATTTTGACTTACTTGAATTGAAACTATTTTATCCAGTGATTTTGGTATTCGGATTTTAGTGGACAGTGTCTACCTGTGGCCAAAGACAATAGTACATACATACATACATAGCTCCACGCTGTATCCTGCATATAGCAGGTTAGGCAGAGGGAACCTAGTGTTAAGACACTCCGTTCCCCACTTTCCGCCGAATTGAAGCATTGCGTGCTGAGTGGCGGAACTCAACGCCGCGCTTTGCCTTGTTACCAAACCTAGGAAACGAAAAATTCCATTACCTGGAGTGCAGTTGCACGCTTGCGCCTCTGCGCCACGACAGGCATTTTTCATTAATTACCTAATTTACAAAAAAATATTATTCATATCATTTTCTTGTATTCGTAAGACAAAGTGACGAGGAGTTTCGTCACTTATAACGCAATGTATCGATTACAGCCGGAAAGTAGAGAACGGAGTGTTACTACCCACCTACCCTGCTATGCAAGATGAAGCGTATTCAAAAAAAAGGATTAATACAACACTCCTGTAGATATGAAATAATAATAATGATAATTTCTTGCCATAAATTGTTATTAAAACAAAATTCGACCAACTATGTGTGTTATTTTGTGTAACATTTACATTTAGCGAAGTTTTCTATATATATATACATATTGCGTTGTTTTGATCCTACGTCGATACTGTTTATATTCATCAAACTTCATAATGTATCATTGTTTTCTTTAGGATATTGCTTATGAAATAGATTTTAAATAACACCTACAGGAACTAAAATGAGCAACGGTAAAGTTGCGGAAAGTTTTTAAGTTGAATTAAGTTGAGAAGGATAATTAAAATTTTATGAAAAAAAGAATATCGACTTTACATACATACATACATAGCTTCACGCTGTATCCCGCATATAACAGGGTAGGCAGAGGAAACCCAGTGTTAAGACACTCCGTTTCCCATTTTCCGCCAAATTGAGACATTGGGATCTAAATGGCGGAACTCAACGCCGCACTTTGCGTTGTTACCAAACCCAGGAAATGAAAAATTCCTTTTTCTGGAGTGTGAATCGAACCCTCAACCTGCCGTGCTTACAGTCGCACTCTTGTGCCTCTGCGCCACGACAGGCATTTAAATACCGATTTTAAAAAGTAAAATTATTACGAATAACTCAAAAACTATTCATCAGATGTAAATAATTTTTACAATAATATTCATAGTTTAAATGAGACCACTAGTAATCATATAAACAAAAAATCATCAAATTTGGTTCACCCAGTAAAAAATTATATGGTATAACACACATAAAAAATACAGTCGAATAGAAAACTTATTCTTTTGAAGTAAAAAAATGTTCAATTTTCTCTGTTTTTTGAAAAAGTCGTTTGAAAAAATAAGCAAAGTTCAAATAGGAACTTAGTTGTAATGACTTATTTCCCATTACCATGGTTGATAAATAATTATATGAGTATACTTATCTACGTATATCTATAGTATAATAGTAGTCTATATATAGTATAACAGGTAGATAGATATTACGATAATTCCTTATATACATGCTAATGTCTCTACCTGACACTGTAAGGTGATTAAATTAACATATGTGTTAATTGTTATTATGTTTAACTATCGATTGTGAGTGACAGCTAACTTTGGGATTTGGCAGGTCGAATTAGATATTTACTAAGCTTGTAATTTCGTTATTATTTTGCTGTGGGTATGCAATACAAGTGTTTGTTTTACAATATTTATAAGGAACTTGAGTAATAATACCGAAACGATTATTTAGCATGACGTTATTATAAGAAAAACTATAATAATTAAAAGTTTAACAAAAATGAGAAACGACTTCAAGTAAAGCTTCACGTTGTATACCGCATATAGCAGGGTAGGCAGAGGGAACTTGAGAACCTAGTGTTAAGACACTCCTTTCCCCACTTTGCGCCCAATTGAGGCAATGCGTGCTAAGTGGCGGAACTCAACGCCGCGCTTTGCCTTATTATCAAACCCAGGAAATACTAAACTTACATTTCCTGGAGTGGGAATCAAACCCACAACCTATCGTGTTTACAGTGCACGCTTGTGCCTCTGCGCCACGATAGACGTTCAAAATGTTCTAAAAAGTAACATTTAACTAACTATACAAGTAACGATACAATATTCAACGAGGTGGTTGCTTAATAGTCACCCGGTTAGTAAGGAATGAGAGTGGAAATAAATGTTACATACATATTATATTTATAAATCGTTCACTGCACATGTCGATTAACTGTAGACAACAAAAACATTAGTTGTAATGAAATAATGTATTGGAAAAAAGCAGTCATAGTGAACCTGGTATCAAGATACTCCGTTCACAGTTTCGACTGAATTTGAAACATTGCGTGTTCAGTGGTGGAACTCAACCCCGCGCTTTGTTATTTGTTCAACACATATTGTTGCTATATCGGGCGGGAAGTGGAGAACAGAGTGTTTAGGCCCTAGATTTTCTTTGGCTACACTGCTACGCGGAAGAAAGCGTAAACATGTTTTTTTTAATGATACATCTGTAAAGGCTTGTTCCTTTTCTTTCTTATTCTCTCTTGCTATACTAGTATCATATGTAATACTAATAATATAATAAATTGAACCTTGGTTACATAAATTCTACTTGATGTTTTCCACTGCACCATAAGTACTTTTCAAACATATCAACTGAAATATTAAACGAACCGAAATGATTTAACGTCAATAAACATCGCGTCGAGTTACGGTCGCAGCGAGACGCACGTTACATCGTAAATTTTACGTATGTAAAATATTACGTGTTGGTAAAAAACTGATTTCTAGATTGAATATGGCGGATTAATTTTTAGTGAGGAACGGAAATGTTGAAAGAGAATGGAGTGTCTTAACACTAGATTCCCTGGTTCCCTCTGCCTACCTCGCTATGTGCGGGATACAGCGTGAAGTTAAAAACATATATATATATATATATATATTTTAGTTTTTTTATTACTAACTTAACATAGCTTCAGGTTTTATTCCTGGCGAAGTAGCGGGTAGTTTTTTCTTGATATTACAATGTATGATATTTTCCATAACATTTTATTCGTGACAGATACGATATCTATGCAAGAATCATAAGTAAGCTAATTACACCTAGTTTTCGCCTATTCAATAAATCATTTTTGTCACAAGGTATACGCATATATAATAAAATTCCACAAATAATTACAGACCTGCCACTTCAATAATTTAAAGTTAAGATTAAAAACAAAGCTGGCCTCTGAATGTATGCAGATCTTTTTATTTTCATATCATTGAGCCAGTAACGAATAAACTTTAAGTATTTACTTATACATATATTTTACTTTAAAATAAATATAAAAAAAAAATATATTAAAACGTATTTTTCTATAGAGTTAGAATAGATTTAAAATCGATAGATTTTAAATCCATTTATTTTTTAATATCATACAAATAAGATACTGATAAAGAAATCAAACACAAAATGTTTAATAATTTTTAGCTCTGGTTTTTTAAAGCAAGTGTCACTTTAATAACCACTTAATCGCAAATATGACTTAAGTGTACAAGTGTCTAGTGTTAATTATACAAGTGCTAAGTGTGAAGTGTGACATACAAAGTGTAAATCATGACAACGCCAGCACCACCTCGCGTCTCCCGCAATGTGTCGCTACCGGCTGGTCGACAGCCGCCCGCTGTCGGTGTGCTCGCCAGACGAACTATGTCGGAAAGGTAAAAAATATATATAAGGGGAAAAATATATGTACTTTTTGTGTTTATTGCTAACCGAATTTGAAAAAAGGAGGTTTTCAGTTCGACCGAATTTTTTTGTGTTGTTACCAAATATTTTTTTACTGGTTAAATCAAATTTGGTGATTTTTTTTTACGTTTCGATAACTAGTGCTTCTAATGTGGTCTTATTTTAAGTTAGTTTAGGTCAGACGAGTAGTTTCTGAGTTTTCCGTAATAGTTGTACTTTTTAGTCCATTTTATTTGTAAGTCGGTTTTATTTTTTTTTGTTAAAATTTTAATGTAGTAGTTATTAAATATTGCAAAATAAATGGTGGAACTCATCATCCCACCTTTTCCTGAGCGAAAATGTCTCGATCCTTCAAGTGGGAATCAAATCCACAACCAGTCGTGCTTACAGACACTGCCCCATTGAGTCACGATGGCCCTATATAACAATGTTTAACCGTTTATCATTTATCAAAATCCGTTTTTTTGACAAAAGATACTGATTTTTTTTGTCAAAAAAATAAATATCCTGTCTATATCCTCTTTCATTTTTATTTAAAAAGCGTGAACTTGTCACACACAGTCGGATATGTGTTATCGTTGACATAACTCGACGTTCAATTATGATAAATCGCTTTATCTACCACTAACTACATATTTTTGTTCTAACTGACAGATATAAGTGCGTTTTGTATGCGGTTCTTGTAATATTACTGTTATTATATTCGTTAATGTGTAAATTTGGCGTTGCTATAGTAACGTGGATGCCTCTTTTAATGAATGTATAATTAATTCATTCGTTCGGGTTGTGGATTCGATTCCCACTCTTGGCTGTTTAGTAAGACAAAGCGCGGCATTGAGTTCCGCCACTCAGCATGCAATACCTCAATTGCGGCGGAAAGTGGGGGACGGAGTGTCTTAACACGTCGGTTTTCAGGTTCCCTCTGCTATATGCGGGACTTAGCGTGAAGTTAAAAAAAATTCTAATGTAAATAATGCATTCAAGTTCAATCAAATACACATATGTAAGATAGGATAAGCAATTCTAGCATGTCATTCCGAGAACGTCCCCAGGTGAACGAATAGCTCATAAACGTTTTAATTAAGACCGCTCTTCGACTAATGGACTAGGAGAAAATTGCACAACTCCCTGATGCTAGGTTAATGGGGCATTTACTTGAAATAACTACTGTGACATTGAAGTGAATAGTGCAGATATTAAAAAATATTCCACTAGCTAAGTTTTTTCCCTAATTACTTTATAGCTTTATATGACATTCTAGTGAGTGATTTATGAGAATGTCTATATCTATAAACGAATTTCTTGATTAAGGCGTGAATAGCTTAATAAGTCGAGTAGGCATTAGGATTGTTTTATTTATAGAGACTAAATATAAAAATTTTAAGCAAGTCAATTCTATATATTCTGGTAGAAAAGTATCTCAATAACGTAAAAACAGAATTTACTAAAAATACCTGTTCCATAGAAGTATGGATTTTCGATTTATTAACTTATGCCTGGTACGCCTGGTACAGAATTAAACGGTACAGATAAAGAAATGTTTAGTTCTAATAACGAAATGTATATTTTTGAGAAGCATAATTATTTGTACGATTGAGACGAGCTGACTTTCACTGACACACACAATCTCTGACAACTCAAGTCAAACAAATTCAAGCAACTTATTTAGTATATGAGACGTGCATAAACAAACTTTGAGATTATAACAATTTTGACTGGTTTGTCTTTGTTAGCCAAGGTCATGGATTTGACCCTAATCCGGGAGAGGTATTCTACTGATATTATAAATGCAAAGTTTATGAGGATGGAAAGATGTTTGTTGGTCTTTCACGCAAAACCTTCTGTACAGGTTAAGTTGAAATTTTACAATAATATAGTTTATACTTCAGAATAGCACACAGGCTATGATTGATAATAATATTGTGTAATTTAATTGTTTGTGTACATTTTTATGTACGTTTTGGTCAAACAAAATTATAATTTAGGCAAAGATTTTTGTAACTTAGCAATAATGTCAAGACACTCCATTGTCAACTTTTCGGCAAAAATTGGATTGGCAGTTCTCGCTTTGTTTCAACGAACATAGGACAAATGAAAATGAATCGTTTTGAATATAATAATTATCTATATCATTTAAAATTACCTACCATACTAAAAAAAATTGTGAAGTGGCTTTTTCTATTTCTTGTACTACAGTATGTATCTTTATAATATGGCCTATATTTTGATAATATATTTTTCCCATAAAACCTCTCATTCTTGCCCCAAATGTGATGTTTGTAACCATTCCTACATTAAACACTTGTACGTCGTTAATCGCCTACAATAGTATCGTGTATGTGTACTTTAATAACGGTACTAGTTTTAGCGTTTTATAACTTCCTCCGCATGTTGTGGATTACGTTTCCTCCGACCTTTGCACATTTATGTTTAGATTATCGATAATAATATGCTGTTGTTGTATGCAGCGCGGCGTTGAGTTCCGCCACTTTGTGATGTCTTGAATTCGGTAGGAATGAGGCAAACGGATTGTTTCGTCGCTGATTTCTTTTTAACTACCCTGTACCCACGATAAAGCGTGAAACTATTTTTCTTTAATACATATATTGCAATAATTAAGATGTGCTTTATTAAATATGTTTGCAATGTGTTTATCTTCTACTTCTAGCAGTGTTCTAGGTGTCCCCTGTCAGCACATCTGGTGGTGTAGATGTTCATGGGCGAAGGTAACCACTTACCATCAGGTGGTCCTTCTGCTCGTTTGCCATCCGTTATCCATAAAAAACCATTCTATACTACATATAAATGTATCTCGTTTTTGAACGGAATGTGGACAACGTAGTGTATTGTCATTAGGTTTTTTCTGGCTACTCTAATGTGCAAGCAAAGAGGTGAGGTCACATGGTCTTGTCTTCCCAGTCTGGTAAGACAAGACCATGACGTACCGCTATTTAGAATAGAAACAGCGTGGACAATTGACTTATTTAACAATATTCAATTTAACATTCGTTTAATTATTAGTTTCTTTTAAAATGACCATGTTTTGTTTTTAAGAGCTGTATTTGTAATATATTTTAATTACTTTATGTATTCATTCAATTAAAATAGAATCCGGCTCGAAGGACCAATGTTTATGCCTTATTCAAATGATCGCTCTTGGGAAGGTCCGTATATTTGATTGAATTAGAATACATTATTTACATTGGATTCTGCAAACGACTCTTAAAAGATATAATATTTTTATCGCTACTTATATATATTTTGTAATAAGAAACATGTGTATTAGGATATAATAGGTTTTGGTGAAGGATTTCAAGTAGTAAATAATGTGTTTTTAAAAGAAATTTATGAAACTGAGTATCTGACGGATAATGCAAAGATTTGGTGTATAGGAAGTAAGAATCAACATATTTTTATCGTTTTGGGAAGTTTATGGGAGAGATAAAATTTTCCAAAAAACCTTCAAAAACCACGAAAGTACAGAAGATAAGAATTGAAATGGTATAAATATAGAACAACTTGTATTATGTTTATTTTGCTTATTAAAGTTTAAAACTATACATTTGACCATTTCGTAAGAACTTTCTTTATTTCTGGATTCTTCTGTCATGTTACTAAAAACTTGTTATTTTTAATTTATTTGTATTAATATTTATACTATTTTGTTTACAGTGACTTGGAAGGTACACCGACCGCCCCTTCAGGAAGCTCGAGTAGTTCGAGCTTGTCCTCTAGAAGTAACGAGAGTAACACCGTTGCCGCTGAACAACAAGGTGCGAATCATTTTTATTACAAGCAGTTTCGATTATTAATTAACATAAAGATGTCAGTATTGTCATTATCCTACCGGAAACTACCAGTAGCTCGAAGATAGTTAGCAGTAGGTTACCCAATATTTTATTTAACTAATAAAATAGATATTTTTATATTTGAATGCATGAAGCGGTAATTGACTGTGGACGAGGCGAAATAGGTATGCAGGGACCGTAGCGTTTGGCGCTCCGTTCTC
>JAKGSA010000872.1:0-30681 GCA_033558755.1 Philaethria dido
AAAATAAGAGAAAAAATAACAAAATAATCAGAGAGAACATAGTGTCGAGACACTCCGTTCTTCACTTTTATTCTAATATCGATACAATACTCGGGTGTATTGATTGGCGGAGCTCAACGCCGCGTCGCCTTACTAGAGCTCAGAAATTAAAATAGTTTAAACGTAATTACTTACATACATACATAGCTTCACGCTGTATCCCGCATATAGCAGGATAGGCAGAGGGAACCTGAAATCCTAGTGTTAAGACACTCCGTTCTATTACCATTTCCGTTCCCCATTTTCCGCCGAATTGAGACATCACGTGCTGAGTGGCGGAACTCAACATTGCACTTTGCCTAGTTACCAGATCAAGAAAAAGAACATATTGAACATTTTTTCATACTTTCATTTCCTGGAGTGGGAATCGAACCCACAACCTGTCGCGTTTACAGTCGCACGCTTGTGCTTCTGCGCTACAACTAGCCTTTTTTATATAACCAAATGATTTTAGATAAATATTATTTATATCTACTTTAGAGTATTCGACATCGTAAAATTTTATTCATACATAGAAAACCCTTCATTTGATATGTAAATTGTATGTAATAGTCTGTTTATTTGTTTAAAATAGCATTATAATAAATAATTATTATAGAGGGATGTCGTGGCGTAGAGGCAGAAGCGACTGCAAACGCGAATGTGGGTTCAATTCCCATTCAATTCAAATGAAAATATTAAATAACATTTAGTATTTTCATTTCCTCGCTCTGGTAACAAGGGAAAGCGCAGCGTTGAGTTCCGCCACTTAGCACGTAATACCTCAATTCGGCGGAAAGTGGGGGACGGAAATCTGCAGAGAACGGAGTGTCTTAACACTAGGTTTTCTGGCTCCCTGTCTGTAAACGCGATTGGTTACGGATTCGATTCTCACTCGAGCATATGATTATATTTAAATTATTTCCTCAAACTAGTAAGACCAAGCGCAGCGTTAAGTTTCGCCAGTCAACACGCAATGCGCGTACAAAAACGTAAAGCTATATGTATACGTATATATATATACAAGTTGTATATATATACGAGGTGTGTTCAAAAAGTAAGGTGACTTTGTATTTTTAAGAAAAAAAAAAAACACTTATAACCTTTACGCCTCTCCCAACCAAACAAAAAATGCTATACACTTGAAACTTGGTACAGATGTTCGGGAAGAGTGTACCAACATAACAAAATAAAAAAATCGATAATCGAAAGTACGTTGCCCGCCAAATTTCACAGTCACCTTACTTTTTGAACACACCTCGTATACATATATGTATACAGCAGTGGCGAGGAGTGAAAAGTTTAAAAAGGTAAGCCGCTAAATTTAGGGAAGCCGGGATATATTTAGGGCAGCCGGTGCATATATGTAATGAAGAGGGTATATATATTTAGGGAAGCCGGTGTATTTTTAGAGAAACCCTTATATTTAGGAAAGCTGGTATAGGATGTAAAGTTATTTAGTAATTTCACTATCGAATTTTGCTGATGACCTTTTTTTAGATCTTACACTTTTTTTTTCAATGTAATTCCTAACTTTTTCCAAAAAAATTATTGTCATTTACAAAAGGTAAGCCGGTGGGAACTGTGTTATATGGACGCCTCGACACTGGTATATTATTAGTATATTAGTCAGAGAGAATTCTAGTGTCAAGATACTCTTTTTTCCACTTTTTGCTTGAAATCGACATTGTATAAACGTGGCGTGGTGGCGTGGCCTGCGTGGTGAAACTTAACAGCGCCTTTGGCTTACAAGAGTAAGGAACTGAAAACATAATCTCATTTCTACAAGTTCCACTTGTCGAACTCAGAATTAATTATATTTACAGCAAGACGTTATACCACTGCGCCACAATGGTTTTTAAATTATTAGAATATTTTCAATATTTATAATATTTTTAAAATTCTATTACGAAAAATATTAAATATTTATATAAAATAACTTATTAAGTACTAATTTTATGAGATAAGATTCTAATCCTTTTAACAAAAATAATAACAAACAACAATTTCCACATAACACGCCACAAACGTATAGTTTAGTGGTTGTCTCTTCTTATCCGGTATCCAAGAGTCGCAAGTTCGAATCATTTTTCGTTATTTTTTGGTATTACCAATACAACTCATGTGGCCGTCTGTACTCCATTATATACAAAATGAATGAAGCTATTATTAATCATTGTTATAGCATAAATAGATAAATGGGGGTATGAATTTTGTTTAACTAAAGATATGTTGAATTATTAGAAATTTTATGTACCTTTTCTTTTCATGGAATAGTATTTTTTTTAGAGAATCTAGTGTATAGTGTATAGACACTGCGTTCTCTACTCTCACCTACTTTAAGAGACTCTGTGTGTAGTTTGCGGAGTCTAACGCCGCGCCTTGTTGTACGAGATCATGAAGCGCATTGCCTAGTGACGTATATGTCACTTTGTATAAACATGAATGTCTAACCATGGTAGTGTGTGTAACATTTATTTTCTTAATTTAATATACTTTTTATGCATTATATTAAAAAAATTGTTAGCATTCTGCACTTTTTCTCTATATAATCTATAAGTGTGCCAAATTTCATGTTCATCAAAGGGGTCCAAAGTTATTGCATCACGAATTAATATATAGATACATTGAATTGCATGATTATTACGAATAACTCAAAAACTAATTACATACATACATATATAGCTTCACGCTGTATCACTCATATAGCAGGGTAGGCAGAGGGAACCTAGTGTTAAGACACTGCGTTCCCCACTTTCCGCCGAATTGAGGCATTGCGTGCTGAGTGGCGGAACTCAACGCCGCGTTTTATCTCGTTACCAAACCCAGGAAATGAAAATTGCCATTTCCTGGAGTGGGTATCGAACCCACAACCTCTCACGCTTACAGTCGGACGTTTGTGTCTCTGTGCCACGACAGGCGTTAAACTAATTATCAGACCTAATTAAATTTAAATGAAACCGCATAACAAGCACTAGCTATCACATAAAAAAAGAATCACCAAAGCCAGTTCACTTTTCGGAATTGAGAACCTTAACTTTTTTTGAAGTCGGTCATTATTTTCATACTATTTTAGAAACGCAAAGCTGAAACCATGTCAAACCATTACTGCTTTTTAGAGAGACAGCACTTAAACTTTTTCACATATCTCGAACGAGCATAAAGAGAATCGTAGTAGTGGAACGTTTTAAATATATGTATGTATATATAAAAGTACATTATTCTGTCATAGTTGTATATTTATTGTAAAAAAATTATTTGAAAAGAGCAACTGTTGAGTTTCTTGCCGTCTCTTCTCAGCAGAACTGCCTTCCGAGCCGGTGGTAGCTTCCGTTAGGACTGACACGACTGACACCTTTGTAAATTGACGATTCGAAAGTGCTTGTAATAGCATACTTGAATAAAGAATATTTTGATTTTGATTTTGATATATTATGTATGTATATACGAGTATATTATGCTTCACGCTGTATCCCGCACATAGCAGGGTAGGCAGAAGGAACCTGGTGTTAAGACACCCGTTCACTTTTAATATTTCTTAGTCTCTACTTACCGTCGATTGCGTGCTGAGTGCTAATATAATGCTCATATATATATGAGTCCTGTTCGGCGCAGAGGCACAAGCGTGCGACTGTAAACACGACGGGTTGTGAATTCGATTCCCAGTCCAGGAAATAAAAATATTAACTGGTAACGAGGCAAAGCGCGGCGTTGAGTTATTTAGATTTAAATTTCTTCTCTCTGGTGAGAGAAAGCGTAGTCTTGAGTCCACCACTCAACATCTAATGCGTTTTGAATTCGGGCAGAAGGCGGTGAGCCATGTCCACAATAAGTCCTCTCATATTGCTCTGCTAAGTGGAATAAAACGTGAACTTAAACTAAAAAAAGGTATATGTATGTACGTATGTGTATTGTAGGAGGTTAGGGTAATTAAACGGTCATTCGGTTTTATAAATTAATTATATTTCACCGAAAAGAGACTGCTTTTCGAATCGAAAGTTCTAACACGTAAAGAACACAGTATGAGTGGCGGCAACCATTTTATAGTTAAAGTCAAAAGACATACAAATTACAAATGATTAGTTTTTGTATAATTATCAATTGACAATCTATAAGACAACTTGATAACTTAACAAGTCAGTTGACCAACTATAAAATCAATTGATATTCCAACATATATAATACTAGCTTTCCGCCCGCGGCTTCGCCCGCGTGGAATTCGGTTATATCGCGCAACGTGGTAAGGAATAGCCTATAGTCTTACCCAAGGTTACTATTTGTCAAAATTGGTTAAGTGGTTTAGGTGTGAAAATTGTCAACAGTTGACCAATTTTACATGATTTTATATTTGACAATAAGGAACTTCTATACAAACTTTCATCCCTTATTTTGTCCCCTTCTACCATTTTTTTCGCGATAAAAAGTATTCTATGTCCTTTCCCAAGTATAGTTTTATCTTCCTACCGAATTTCATCAAAATCGGTTCAGTGGTTTAGGCGTGAAAGTGTAACAGACAGATAGACAGAAGATTAATCCCTCGTTTTTATATGTTGTGATAAGCGTGTTAGATATATAATATATAATAAACAGAAGTATTAGCTATATATTAGTAAAGTTTCATCTAGATAAGTTCAGTAGTTTTAACGTCAAAGACGTTCTTATATATAAATGGTTTCACAAAATAATACTCAAGTGATTACCTTTTGGTATAAAGTAAAGTGTTTGCAGAACGTGCTTCTTGTCCCATCATGTTTAAATAAACTAGTTACTATAATAAGCTCTTCTATATATATTAATAAATTGAATATTTATACTTACTAGTGTCCCCGTTGACGCGTTAACAACGCGTTGTCTTATATGTCACTTTATGTAAACACGGATGTCAAACCATGGTAGTGTGTGTAACATATATTTTATTAATTTAATATATTTTTTTTTACATTATTTTTGAAAAATATTAGCATTCTGCACTTCTTCTCTATATAAACTATAAGTGTGCCAAGTTTCATGCTCCTCTGTCAGCGTAATTTTCATAAAATGGGAACCAAAGCTTTTGCTTCACGTATTTATATATAGATAACCATTATTTATAAATTGAGTCACTTTCATCACGTCGAATTGTATCGTATTCATCATATATTTAATTACAAAACTGAAACTAAAAAAACAAAAATAAAAAATAAATCTCTTTAACAAACCCGAACTCTAGTAACGATTTTCTCGTACTTAGTTGACTAGAACTTTCAAATAAAAAAAAAATCACACACAGATTAACCAGTTCGAGGCGCTAAAATCTGCTTTTATACGGAAAAATCCGGTTTCATCCGCTCTGAGCCGGTCGATGGTAATATATTAGGGTTCCTCACAGAACATGACTATGGAAATGGTATGGAACACTTTAATGGTTCTGGGTTTGAATACAGATTTTTAAATTTGGTTGAAACTCTATAAAAATATATGTATGACCTTATATTGTTTATAACTATAGCACGCGTGAATAAATTAATAAGTCGAAAATGTTCTTTTTTTTTGTATGTTAATGTTGTGAAAATGTTTTAATGTTATATAAATACTCTTTTCTTCTTTTTTCATTTCCTGGGTTTGATAACAAGGCAAAAGCGCTGCGTTGAGTACCGCCACTCAGCACGCAATGCCTCAATTCAGCGGCAAGTGGGGAACGGAGTGTCTTAGCACTAGGTTCCCTCTGCCTACCCTGCTATATGCGAGATACAGCGTGAAGCTATGTATGTATGTAAATACTCTTTAACTGAATATGATTAATTTGCTTAAAGTTTAATCAAAAACTGTTCAGTCATTTATTCACCTCGTAAATTAATCATTCTTTTTATTTAGCTTCACGCTGTATCTAGTAAATAATAGGGTAGGCAGAGGGAGCCTATTAAAAAAATATATATGTATAAGTAACTCGACTTATAAATCTATTCACGTTTGTACGAATATAATAAACCAAGCCGCTTTTCTAAAATCTATGGAGATTCATATTTTTAGAGCTAACAATATAAGTATATATCTCGGATAGCAGATTAGTTAGTAAAATCTAGTGTTAAGACACTCCGTACTCCATTATTACCTAAATTTGAGATATTGTGTTGAGGTGGCGGAACTAAACACCGCGCTTTATATTATTAAAGCAGACAAATAAAAAAATGATCACATTTCTCATTTCTTCGAGTGGGAATCGAACTCACACCCAATCACGTTTACAGTGTCTGTCCCACTGAACCATACATTGAATTTTTCATAAGAATTTTCGCTATTTTTTACAAATTTTTCTTACAATCGATGTATATTTTAGTCATTCTTCTAAACTGAAGTCCGACATCGAATGACCAGATGAGTCCATTTGATTCAGTTTAGTAAGCGATAGGGTTAGTAAGTGATATTATTACTTAAAAGCTCTCTATTATTGAATTAAGTTTGGGCTGTCTCTTGATTTGTGACATTTTATTGAGTTCGACAAATTTTTAGAAATAAATTAAATACTGTACATACATATATAGCTTCACGCTGAATCCCGCATATAGTAGGGTAGACAAAGGGAACCTGAGAACCTAGTGTTAAGACAATCCCTTCTCTTCAATTCCGTTTCCCACTTTCCGCCCAATTGAGGTATTGTGTGCTGAGTGGTGGAACTCAACGCCGCGCTTGGCCTTATTACTAAACCCAGGAAATGAAACATTATATTTCCTAGAGTGGGAATCGAACCCTCAATCACAATCGCGTTTACAGTCGCACTTCATTTATTAATATGTGAAGAAACTTTAGATCCCGTTTTTTGAAAACTATGCAGATTGAGGAATATGAAAATTGGTGGACATATAAATATAAATAATAATTAATATAGTATTGTACCAGAAATATATCATTTCCCACTTACAGCCACTCAGCACGTAATGCCTCAATTCGGTGGAAAGTGGGGAACGGAACTTTCAAGAGAACGGAGTGTCTTAACACTAAGTTTTACGTTTATTTTACTATTAACGGGGCCTCTAATATATAAACATTTTCTTCTGTACGGTCCTCCTGATGGTTGTGGGTTCCATCTTTATTTGGGGGAAAGATTATATTTAAATTATTGACAAAGCGCGGCATTGAGTTCTACCGCCCAATATGCTATGTCTAAATTTTGGGCGGAAAATGGAGAATGGAGTAACTTAAAACTATGTACTCTCTGCCTAGCGGGCTATGCGGGAAATATTTGAAGCTAAACAGAAGTATATCTATTTATATACTTATCTATATAAATATATATAGAAGTGGGGAACGGAGTGTCTTAACACTTGGTTCCCTCTGCCTACCCTGCTATATGCGGGATACAGCGTGAAGCTATGTATGTATATAGAAGGAATTGAGTCTAGATCTGTATTTAATAATATTATGTTGAACAATTAGTCCGTAACGTGGATTTAGGCGTTGGCACGGTTAGTATAATTGAGCTACGGACTCTCATTGCTAACGAATTTATTACAGCAGACACAAGAAATGAAAGGATACGGCAATTCTAAATTTTTTAAATCTTTTTTTTAACGCCTGTCGTGGCGCAGAGGCACAAGCGTGCGACTGTAAACGCGACAGGTTGTGGGTTCGATTCCCATTCTAGGAAATGAAAATTTTAAATAACATTTAGTATTTTGATTTCCTGGGTCTGGTAACAAGCCAAAGCGCGGCATCGAGTTCCGCCACTCAGCACACAATGCCTCAATCCGGTGGAAAGTGGGGAAAGGAGTGTCGTAGCTCTAGGTTTCCTCTGCCTACCCTGCTATGTGCAGGATACAGCGTGAAGCTAAAATTAAAAAAAAAACCCTGAATATCCATACAAATATAGCTCCCAGTATAAATTTACTGTAATAAGTATTCAAATGAAGGCAAAAAAAATTGTCGACAAGTAATGGATACTCCATTATTAAAATAAATTGATCATTATTATATTTTGACGCTTATTATAATATATATATCCAAGCAATATTTGTTATTTGGATTTCTATTTTACAAAAGGGTTTGTATTGTAATGAACCGTAATATTGGTATTTATGTATACTAGGGGCCCCGGTGACGCGTTAACAACGCGTTGTCTTTAGCAATGTATGTATGAGTATATGTCACTTTATATAAACGTGAATGTCAAACCATGGTAGTGTGTGTAACATTTATTTTGTTAATTTAATATACTTTTTATGCATTATTTTAAAAAAATGTTTGCATTCTGCACTCATTCGTTATATAAACTATATGTGTGCCCAGTTTCATGCTCCTCCGTCCGCGTATTTTTCATAAAAAGGGATCCAAAGTTTTTACTTCACGTATTTCTATATAGATAATTTGTATATTTTGTACCGTTATTGCTTATTGATACAGCAATATCTAGCTTTTAAGTTAGACTTAACTTAGAAAATAGTCTCTCTAACAAAATTTAAATAACTAGACTTAGTGAGGACAAGAAAATTGCTCGTCGTGTATTTTCATTCGTTTACATTCATTTATTCGCCTGTTAAATATTATAGGTAACGACCGTATTTGAATATTGGGACTAAATTCCGATTATATGGTAAATAAAGTGTCATGGTTTTATTTTGATATTTGTTTAGAATTATAAGTGGAGAACGGTCAAGTCACGGGAGTGTCACTTTTGTCACAGGTTCTCTCCCGTTAGAGATTTATTCCTGTAAGGGGACAGGGTTAGAATACAATTCCCCTCCGCCGCTGGGTAGCGGTGGTTCCTTTCCTCACTTTCCACCTAATTGAGGCATTGCGTGTTGAGTACCGGTACTCAACGGCCTTTTACCTTGTTATCAGAGCGAAGGGATAAAAATATTAAATATTATTTAATATTTTCATTTCCTGGAATGAGAATCGAACCCATAGCCTGTCGCGTTTACAGTCACACGTTTGAGCCTCTGCGCCACGACAGGCCTCATACAAGAGTACATTTATATTATAAGTACATTTATCTATATATAAATACGTGAAGCAAAAACTTTGGATCCTTTTTTATGAAAAATACGCGGACGAAGGAGCATGAAATTCGGCACACTTATAGTTGATATACCAAAGGATTGCACAATGATAATATCTTTTTAGAATAATGCATAGAATATGTATTAAATTAATAAAATAAATGTTACACGCCCTACTATGGTTTGACATCCATGTTTATATAAGACGCAAAGGCACAACCATGTGACTGTTAATGCGACAGGTTGTGGGTTCGATTCCCACTCCAGGAAATGGAATTTATCATTTCCTGGGTTTTCATTGGTAACAAGGCAAAGTGCGGCGTTGAGTTCGGCTACTCAGCACGCAATGCCTCAATTCGGTGGAAAGTGGGAACGGAGTGTCTTAACACTAAGTTCTCTCTGCCTACCCTGCTATATGCGGGATACAGCGTGAAGCTATGTATGTATGTTAAATTTAGTTAAGATCTGATAAATCGTTTTGAGCTATTCGTATTAATTATACCTATAAATTTTTATTTGAAATCGGCTTCATTTCTTATTGGAGTCAATCGATATTCACTTAATTGCTCATATAGTGTAACTTCCTTAATTATATAATAACGCCTAAGTTCCTCAAGTACATGCACTTGTGTCAAAAGCCCTACGTAACCAGATGGCCAATTACAGTTGGTAATAACCTTACAGGTAATATGTGTAATTGATGATATGTTAAGTAACATCTAACGAAGTGGTATTGGAAGTATATATGTATATATGTTAGAGGCTAAACGTCCACATTACACGATTTCGATCGGGTTACCTTTTATACTATAACAATTCAAATGAAGCCTTAAACTGACAATTCTTGAGGTCTAGGACGGCAACAAGGGCAAGTCTAACGAAGTTAAAGCTGGTAGTACTGCCTTATTAGCTATATACCAGTTGGTACCCGCAGCTTCGCTCGTAAACAATGTCAGTCCATACTAAATACTATAGTGTATATTCTGATGTGGTCTCACTTAAATTTAGTTAAGATCTGATTTTTGAGTTATTCGTATTAATATTACTGCTTTCAATTGAAGTCGGTTTTCAATCGCTACAGGTTGTGGGTTCGATTCCTACCAAGGAAATGTAAGTTTGGCATTTTCTGGCCTTCGCTCTCTGCAACAAGGCAAAGTGCTGCGCTGAGTTCCGTCATTTAGGCACCGCAACGCCTCAATCTTCGGCGGAGTGGGGAATGGAGTGTCTTTTAACACCAGGTTCCTCTGCCTAACTCCGCTATATGCGGGATACAGCGTGAAGCTATGTATGTATGTATTATTATTATTCTCCTTCCATATAATATATCCAAGTATAATAGATAGCAATGCGTACAGTCAATTTTGAAACTGCAATGATTACTAAGCGTAATGGTCTGACAAAGATGTTAGGTAATCGAACTATATATATATGTATATATAGCTTTACGCTTTTGTACGCGCATTGCGTGTGTTGAGCCGAGGAAACTTAACGCTGCGCTGGTCTACAGTTTGAGGAAATAATTTCAAATATAATCATATGCTCGAGTGAGAATCGAATCTGTAACCAACGCGTTTACGTCTGTAAACGCTTAACACTAGGTTCTTCAGAGAAACCTAGTGTTAAGAGACCTGCTCTCTGCAAGACTCGCCCCCATTTCGCCGAATTAAGGCATTGGTGCGCTGAAAAAGTGGAACTCAACACCGCGCTTTGCCTTGTTATCAGAGTGAGTGAAAATGAAAATACTAAATGTTATTTAATATTTTCATTTCCTGGGTGGAATCGAACCCACATTCGCGTTTGCTTCTGCCTTCTGCGGTGCGAACGCCTATAATAATACTATTACTTATTATAATGCGGCTTTAAACAAATAAACAGAGACTATTACATACAATTTAAGCATATCAAATGAAAGGTTTTCTATGTATGAATAAAATTTTACGATGTCGAATGAACCAAAGTACATATAAATAATATTTATCTAAAATCATATGGTTATATAAAAAGGTTAGTTGTAGCGCAGAGGCACAAGCGTGCGACTGTAAAACGCGACAGGTTGTGGGTTCGATTCCACTCCGGAAAATGAAAATATTAAACAATATTCAACATGTTTTTTTTTCCTCGCTCTGGTAATCAGGCAAAGTGCAATGTTGGAGTTCCGCCACCAGCACGTGATGTCTCACCTCGGCGGAAAATGGGCGCGGAAATGATAATAGAACGGAGTGTCTTAACACAGATTTCAGGTTCCCTGGGCCTATCCCTGCTATAGTTATGCGGATACAGGCAGCTTTCGCGTATGTGTATGTAAGTAACACATGCCAAATTGTTTTTAATTTCTGAGTTTAGTAAGGCGACGCGGCGTTGAGTCTCCGCCAATCAATACACTCCGTGGAGTTGTATCGATATTAGAATAAAAGTGAAGAAATTCGGAGTGTCTTGACACTATGGCCTTCTGATTATTTTGTTATTTTTTCTTATTTTTTACCCAGTATATAAATAATATTTATTTAAAAACATTTGGTTACATAAAATGAATATTTCCTTTTATTATAGGCTTTCTAAAAAGGTAATGGAACTACGCAATAATGTAAATTTAGTAGTATTTTTTGAAGGAATAACATATATAACAGGTTAAGTGGGGTTCGAATTGTGTGCTTTTGAATTATTATTCGATATTAGCTTTTTATAAAAGTTTTATATAATTTTATTGTATTTTTTAAGTAAATATTATAATATTGAGCCATTCATGGCGCAGGGGGATAGCATTAGTCGCGCAGAGGCACAAACGTGCGACTGTAAACGTGACAGGTTGTGGGTTCGATTCCCACTCCAGGAAATGAAATTTTTCATTTTCTGGGTTTGGTAACAAGGCAAAGCACGGCGTTAAGTTCCGCCACTCAGCACGCAATGCCTCAATTTGGCGGAAAGTGGGGAATGAAGTGCCTTAACACTAGATTCCCTGTGCCTACGCTGCTATATGCGGAATACAGCGTGAAGCTATGTATGTATGTAAGTAATTACGTTTAAATTATTTTCATTTCTGAGCTCTACTAAGGCGACGCGGCGTTGAGCGCTGCCAATCAATACTTACGAGTATTGTATCGATATTAGAATAAAAGTGAAGAACGGGGTGTCTTGAAACTATGCTTTCTCTGATTATTTTGTTATGCGAGGAGAAGCTGAAGACGTGAAGCTAGGGTATTTTCTCTTATTTTTTTATTTTACATTGATATATGTATGGGGGAGACCTCAGTTGACTTTCGAGAACACGGTATCAATGATATTGGGGAGGAAGATTACGTAAAAAGCATGAGGAACCCATGCATGCATGCATGAAGAGGTTAATGACTGTGGACGAGGCGAAAGAGGTATGCGGGGACCGTAGCGTTTGGCGCTCCGTTCTCTCTGTCTACCCCGCTAGAGATAAAGCGTAAAGTTAAGTAGGTATATAGTCAAGGCAAAGTCAAAGTCAAATATTTTTTTTCAAAATTAAGCTTACTTGCAATTACATGCTTCATTTTTGGAACGTCAAATAATTTATCACCGGTACACTAAAAATGCATCAGACCTGAGAAGAACCGGCGCAAGAAACTCAGCGGGATATATTTTTTTATTCGTCAATGCTTTACAATTACTTTTTAGTAGCAACGACACCTTTGAAACAGAATGGAGCGAGCATTTCATTCTCCAGGCGTGTTATCATTTATATCAAATAATATATGTATAGTTACTATTGAAACTGATATAAAAAATCGGTAAACCTCGATACATGTCTCGGTTTCGGGTGAAAAGAACAGAACAGAGTGTCTAGACACTAAATTTTTCCTCATTACTCTAAAATGCTGGAAAAAGTTGTAAAAATAATTTTCTATTAGAGTGAAAATTTTGGATTAAGATCAGAATTTCTTAAAAAGTCGCCATAGCTTTTGGCGTTCGAATGCAATTGTAGAAGTGAATTCAGAATATAAATGACGCATATATCTTCAGTGATTTCAATAGAAAGATAAAACTAAGTTATTTTAAATGTAAGAAAAATTGAACGAACTCCGCTATTGTTCAGTTGGAATGTGTGTTAATAATAGATTTATATAATTAAAATATTAATAAACGGCTGTCGTGACGTAGAGGCACAAGCGTGCGACTGTAAACGCAACAGGTTGTGGGTTCGATTCCCACTTCAGTACATTTCCTGAATGAAAATTTTCATGTCCTGGGTTTGGTAGTAGCAAGGCAAAGCGCGACATTGAGTTCCGCCATTTAGCACGCTATGCCTCAGTTCGGCGGAAAGCGAGGAACGGAATTGTTGAAAGAGATTATATTAATCATTTGTACACCAACCCATATCTTTTTGTATTCTGTTCTAACTTTTAGTAGGGGTTGCCTGGAAGAGACCTGTGGTGATAAGGCCGCCTTTACACCAAACTGTTTTCTCTTCTTGTCTTTGTTTTATCACAATGTATATTTATATTTTTGTTGGTATAATAAAGTATTATAAAAAAAAAAAGAATGGAATGTCTTACCACTAGGTTCTCTGGTTCCCTTTGCCTTCCCTGCTATATGCGAGATACAGCGTGAAGTTAAAAAAAAAATCGAAAATCCATTGAATAGAAATCGAACCCATAACTAATTTCCAATTAAAATAAATTAATTTATATTTATATAGAAACAATTTTTATATCTCCTACTATAACTACAGGTAGGTAATTACAGGAGGAACATAAAAATAAAGAAACAAAAACTATAACACTCACGTTTTAATATAGGTAGCTGCCATCAAGTTTTCACGAGCACAGTGCGTGCCGACCTTTTATACCTGCCATATAAATGTAGGCGCATCAGCGAGGAATGAAGCCTGTGGATATAGGCTGGGGGGCGGAAGCTAATATTTAGTTCTTATAACTTCACAATTTTTTTTCTTATAGAGCAGAGAGTGTTAAGATATTCCGTTCTCCACTTTCGAGCCGTAGAAACAGAGAATTCGAGACTGTTAAGAATATTTGGTTTTTTTATGCGTTCTTTGTTTTGCAATTTCTGATAATAATTCAATTCATTCGCTACTTTTCGTTTATTTAAGAATAAGCACTGAGCCGGAATTCTAATTCCACATGAGGTACGACAAAATCATTTTCATAAGTCTAATAATTTTATTCAAAAAATATATTTTTTATTCAACGTCAAATAATTTACCACCGGTTCACTAAAATTTTGCTTTAGACATGAAAAAAATAGGTGTAAAGCCTAAAAAACTCAGCGGGTCCCCTCAATTTTTTATTTTCTTTTTTTTTTTTTTTTTTTTTTTTTTATGTACGAGTATAACGGATGGCAAACGAGCAGAAGGACCACCTGATGGTAAGTGGCTACCTTCGCCCATGAACATCTACAACACCAGAGGTATTGTAAATGCGTTGCCAACCTAAACGATACAGATGGAAGGGGAGGAAAATGTAGTAGTTCGCTATCGGAACCACCACATTCTGGGGAAAGGATGGGTGGGATAGGGTAAAACCTGGCTTACATGACATCGAACCGGAACACATCATTAGATATTTTGCGGTTCGTCTTTGACATGATAGTGGTCGCGAGCCAGTCGGTGGACGAACCTCCTACCACCAAACGAGATTTATTTTCTAAATAAATAATATAATACATAATAAATAGAATGAACATTTAGGTTTATTTCATTACGACTTTACTTTATTACAAGTAACAATAATAATACACTGGGTATTTTTTTTAGTTTTATAAAACGTACTGTAAAAATTTATGAAATTCTAAGGCTTTCTGAAACATTGCGCCATATTAAACTCATCAATTATTTTTTTCGGGACCACCACATTCTGGTGAAAGGATGAGTGGGAATAGGGAAAAACCTGGCTTATATGTCATCGAACCAAAACACATCATTTTAGATATTTGGCGGTTCGTCTTTGAAATGATAGTGGTCGCGAGCCAGACGGAGGACGAATGTCCTACCACCAAACTAAATATAACAGAACACTTGAATTACTAAATATGACAGCCACTACAGCCACCCCTCAGCCTATAAACTCACTCGTCAAGGGTCGTCAATGCAGAGGTCCCACGAGAGTCCTGTGATTCTGATAAATATTTGATCCCTCTAACTTAGGGAAATTTGAGAAAAACTTTTTGAAAGGACTATTGATCTTTTGTAAACTGCTGGCATGTGTACTTTACTACACACTGATGTTAGAGTTTTTATTTTCTTTATACGTTTTTTTCGCTTTACACGTTATTTTTCATAGCAGGTAGTCAAAGAGAATGTAGTGTTAGGCGAGAACGGAGTGCCGTTCTCTACTTTCCGCTGGGAATTTCTGGGTATAGCGTGCTGGAGTGGCGGCACTCAACGCTGCGCCTTGGCTTTATCAAAAATCAATCAAGTTAGTGCATTTTTTAAAATTTATTATAAGAAATATCAATCACTGCGTCATAAATTGATTTAAACATCAGCTTTATTATTATTTCTTTCAATACACGACTATGATTAAAAGATGAAAGGGTTTCTTGTGTGTACATTTAACCAAAATTCGCAGGTTAAAAGTTAATCAATGTTTTGTATGAAATATTCTTATTTGTTCGTCTCGTTGGCGTTTTTGTTGCCTCAATATATGGAGTGGTATAAAAATGTTTTTTTTAAAGATTATTATTTCTTATATATAGGTAGTTAAGGGCGTTGAGTTCCGCCACTTAGCACACAAATGCCACACCTGGTGGCAAGTGGGACCGGAGGTCGTAACACTTGGTTCTCAGGTTCCCCCTTTGTTTTATCCCGTTATATGCGGATACAGGTGAAGCTGTTTTTTTTTTTTTTTTTTTATAACACGACGGTGGCAACAAGGCAATACTGGGCCCACCTGAGGTAAGTGGCCTATGGACGCGCTTCTGCAAACACCAGGGTATCACTTTACGCGTTGCCGACCCTTCCAAAAACTCGGTTTATTCCCTTTGAAGAACCCTATATTGTAGCTCCTGGGAAAACCTCGGCAGGAGAATCATTCCACAATTGAGAGTCTGCGGAAGAAAGTTCCTTGAAATCGAACCGTTCGGGACCATTTAGGCTCCAAAGTGAGCATGAACTCCCTGTCGATGGCGAGCGGTGCGATGGTGAAAAGTAGCCGTGGGCATCATGTCAAACAATTCTTCAGAACACAACCCATTATACAAGCGGTAGAACACGCACAAGGAAGCAAAGTCTCTTCTTAGACTTAAGTGCTCGATACCGCTTGTGAGTGTGGGATCATCGACGAGTCTCACAGCTCGTCTTTGAACCGAGTCAAAAGGTCCAAGCTGAAAAATCTAAAAAAGAAATATTATATATATCCGCTACCACCCCTAACTTGTACAGCTATCGTGTAAAAAGAAGCAGGGGTGAACGGAGTGTCTAAACACTAGGCTCTCTCTGCCTACCCTGCCATATGAGGAAAATATAAATATAACATATATACCCGCTTCCACTCATAACTTGGCATAACGCTCGTGTCAAACGACGCAGTACTTTTAATCTACGTTGTCTCACCGCCTCACGCGTGGATGACCAAAGCGCGTATTAATATAACAACTAGTAGTGCTATAGTTGGCCATAAGTCTATGTTTTTTTTTTAATAAGAAATACAGATTTAACCACTGTCGTGACGCAGAGGCACGAGCGTAAACGCGACAGGTTGTGGGGTTCGATTCCCATTCCAGGATTATTTATTTTCATTTCCTGGGTTTGGTGACAAGGCATAGCGCGGTGTCGAGTTCCGCCACTCAGCACGCAATGCCTCGATTTGGCGGAAAGTGGGGAACGGAGTGTCTTAACACTAGATTTCCTCTGCGTACCCTGCTATATGCGAGATACAGCGTGAAGATAAAAAAAAGATAGTTTTTTAACCATGTCTTAAAGGAGGGGGTGTTCAATTCGACTGTGTAGTTTTATTAGAGCTCAACTTTTTACAGTTGAACCGATTTTGATGTTTGTTTCTTTATATTATAGCTACTGCTTCTGATGTGGTCAAATTTAAATTTAGTTAAGATATGGCGAGTAGTTTTTGGGTTATTTGTAATAATTTTACTTTTTATCTGAAGCCGATTTTCTTTGTTTGTTCATTTTTTTTTAACTTAACGCTGTATTTTGCATATAGCAGGGTAGGCAGAGAGAACCTGAGAACCTAGTGTTAAGGATACAACAATTCCGTTAACCACTTTCCGCGGAATTGAGGTATTGCGTGCTGAGTGGCGGAACTCAACGCCTATTTGCCTTGTTACCAAACCCAGGAAATGAAAAATTTCATTTGCTGGAGTGGAAATCGAACCTACAACCTGTCGCGTTTACAGTTGCACTCATACCTCTGCGCCACGACAGGCGTCTATATCTTTCTATGCATGACTCTAAACATAATTAAACATCACCTAAAAACATTAACTATTCAATGTAAATTGTAACTCAGGGATGAAATTTGATATATTTTCAGCAGCATATTAATTATTTATATCGAAACATGAATTTGAGTAAATCAATTATAATTTATTATCACACGGTCAAATATTGAGTGAATAATAGCGAGGCCTGTGGCTACGGTTGATACATATAATATTATTAATATGTAAATATGCTATATTTACTCTATTAGCTTCACGTTTTATATATAGCAGGGTAGTCAGAGAGAACCTAGTGTTAAGACACTCCGTTCTCCACTTTCCGTCGGAATTTGAGATATATATGTATATATTACAAATAAGAAATCGACTGTGGCGCAGTGGGACAGTGTCTGACTGAACACGTTTTTGGTAGTGGATTTGATGTACAATCGGGGCAATGGTCACATATGACATTAAGACGAGGTTTCTTAGTGTTGTCCTTATTAAGAAGGTTAAAATCACTCAGCAACCTATGGAGAGGGCATCAGGGTTTCCCTTCATGATTAAATTCGGAGTGAAGAGATCCGCAGTAGAACAAAAGTCACCCAAGCGCCTTTTTCTATACATTATTTTTCTGGAATGGGAATCGAACCCAAAACCTGTTGCGTTTACAGTCGCACCCTTGTACCTCTGCGCCACGACAGACCTTTAAGAGATCTGTACAATAACGAAGGTCACCACGTAGGTATCTCTATAAATGGTCCTACTAAATTGGATATTCTTAAAAATTAATCGAACTTGCTAACTTCCAAACAACTGTATATTGAACCAAAAATATACAAAATTAAACAGTGACTGCAAAGTGTTATAATTTTATCGTCATATTAATTATTTACAGCCATCAATTTGCGCTTCGTACTACTGTAGTTCGTTTTAAATCAATTACAATTTATTATAATATACAATTTTGTATCATTTTGTACTGAGCTTCTTTGTTTTCTGAACGTATTTTGTTAATAGGCTTAATTCTCTGGTGAAATTATGTAATTCTATTTTTTTTTATTATGAATAATTAATATTAACCAATTTAAATTAATTAACGCCTGTCGTGGCGCAGAGGCACAAGCGTGCGACTGTAAACACGACAGGTTGTGGGTTCGATTCCCACTCCAGGAAATGTAAAATTTAGTATTTTCATTTCTTGGGTTTGGTAACAAGGCAAAGCGCGGCGTTGAGTTCCGCCACTCAACGCAATGCCTCAATTCGGCGGAAAGTGGGGAACGGAATTGTAGAAAGAGAATGGAGTTTCTTAACACTAAGTTCTCTGGTTCCCTCTGCCTACCTTGCTATATGCGGGTTACAGCGTGAAGTTAAAAAAAAGAAAAAAAATATTAATATTAAATTTTAGTGACATTACTGTGCAGTGGGGTAGCTGACTGCGAACTCGACTAGTTGTGGGATCAGATACGTGTTCTTTACCAGTTATTTTTTGTAAAGAAACTCTTTTACGGGCACCCGTTCGTTTAGGCACTAAAACGTCATGGTTGTCCTCTTCGTTCGCCACTGCTTGGATTTAACCTTATTTGGTCACGTAAAGAATGGAGCCTAGGATCACTCCTTCTTATTTGTAAAGCTTAAGCAGCATCAGCATGAAAATGGACGAAAAGTGGAGAATTAAGTGATGCAACAATAGATTTTAATACCTACATACATACATATCTTCACACTGTATAGGAGGGTAGGTAGAGGGAACCAAGTGTTAAGGCACTCCGTTCTCCACTCTCCGTCGAATTGAGGCTTTGCGAGCTGGTCCGCCATGGAACTCAACGCCGCGCTTTGCCTTGATACCAAACCCAAGAAATGAAAAATTCCATTTTCTGGTGTGGGAATCGAACCCGAACCCGAACGTGTTATTCTGATGCAAAAGCTATGATACTGCAAAGTTTCATCTGGATCCGTTTAGTAGTTATTGCGTGAAAAAGCAAATAAATATAATTCAATGATGATAGTGAAAATATTTTTTTTTAGTATTCCTAATAATATTTACAAAATATATAAAATAAGTTACAAAAAAAGACGTACTGTTTCCGCTCGGGATCGAACCGGGGACCTTGTGCGTGTGGAGCACACGTGATAACCGCTACATTACGAAAACTACATACAGGTTAATCAATTAAGCTGTTATTACTTAGTCTATATATGTATGTATATAAAACGCTTGCGTTACTGAGTGACTGACAGACAACATACAGGCGAAATTACTAGCGATAGGAAGATGAAATTTGGCATGTAGGCTCCTTGGGGAGTGTAGGGGAGCACTAAGAGAGGAATTCTGGAAATTCCTGAAATTTATGAAAACGAAAAAAACAGGTCTTGAGGTTCCATAGGTCATGGGCCATCGAAATCACAGGATATTACTAGTATTGGTTTTTAACTTCACACTGTATCCCTCACATAGCAGGATAGGCAGAGGGAACCTGAGAACCTAGTGTTAAGACACTCTATTCTTTTTTCGATTTCGGTTCCCCACTTTCCGCCGAATTAGGCATAGAGAAAAACAATGCAATAATTATAATTTTCATTATTTATATTTTGCAGGTAGTTCTACAAGCTGGCGGGTCGTGTGCTTCACAATTGTCGGTCGTAAACACCTAAGTAATATTCTTGTACAGGTCAAATTCTGACCAGTGTTGTGTGTTTCCATTACACTACGTTAAATATTATTATTAACTAGTGTCCCCGTAAATTCGTTAATAACGCATTGAGTAGTGACGTATATGTCACTTTATATAAACATGGATGTCAAATCATGATAGTGTGTGTAACATTTATTTTATTAATTTAATATATTTTTTATACATTATTTTTGAAAAATATTAGCATTCTGCACTCCTTCTCTATATAAGCTATAAGTATGCCAAATTTCATGCTCCTCGTCCGCGTAATTTTCGTAAGAAGGAATCCAAAGTTTTTGCTTCACGTATTTATAGATATAATATGCCTTAGTTTTGTTTATGAGTGAAAATATTTTCTTTAGCTTCATTGCAGGCAGGGTTAGTAGACAGTCTATTGTCGAGACCCTCAGTAGGGCAAGCACGAAAAGTTGCGACTAAGTATTCGTATGGTTATCGAAAAAAATTGTATAGTAATCGAAAAGCGTAAGAGGAACTAAAGTTTTCCCATATAAAATTTCCCCTTTCTATTTTTAGAAAAGTAAAAAAGTGTTTGACTTGCTAGATTTTTTTTGAATAATTAATATATTTAAAACATTTCTATCTACAAGTCGATTTATTAACCTACTTTACTTTAAATACAAAAATAATTTCATACATTTTTTTTATAGAAAGAAAGACATCATTACAAAGATATGAAAAATAAAAATCATGACGAAACATACAATGAAAACGTCCCTAACCTCAAAAGGCACGTTTTGTGCAAATAAAAAGAGGCAGCCGTGTAGTTTTATCTTAGTTTTACTGTTTGTATCGGCCCTTGAATAATGCGGCTTTGTAGGGAGCTGGTGACAGCGGTCGTGGTAACTGTTAGGGGAAAAATACCGATAATCATACTATTTTAGTACTATTCTTTGTACGTGATGTTTGGGAATTTGAATTTTTGTTACTTTAATGGGTGATTAAAGATGTTTTTGTTATTTTCATTTGGTGTAATGGAGATAGGATGTTGTTAAGTTCCGCTGTGTGTTTGCCCTGTTTTTCTTCTGGTGGGAATTGAACGCGTAACCATCGCGTTTATAGTCAAACGTTGGAATGTAACGGTAGTTACCTAAAAAATGTAGATCATAGAACAATAAGCGTTGTTAATAAAAGTAAAAATTTTAACATTTTTCCAAAAAATGTTATTCAAATACTAAGGAAAAACCAGAAAAATTAAACTAGTAACATAGCGGATGTTACATTACGGCAATCTCCCTACAGAGATGCTAACTTACTTACTTACTTAACTTCACGCTTATCCCTAGCGGGGTAGTCAGAGAGAACGGAGCGCCAAACGTTACGGTCCCTGCCTCTTTCGCCTCGTCCACAGTCGTTAACCTCTTCATGCATGCCCTCCGGGGAGTCCTCATGCTTTTTACGTGACCTTCCTCCAGTATCATAAGTATACCAGTATAGTACAAAGATGCTAACAACAAAAATAAGTTGTAACAAGTGGTATTTCAACGTAGCTGGATAAGAACGTATGGCATAGTGGTTAGAGTGGTTGAACAGCCACCTACAAGACTGGGGCTCAAGTCCTTCTATATTAAATTCTCATACGTTCATAATTTTTTTTTTCCTATTTTGTGAAGTATTTGGCTGAACACGTTGTTCCTCAAAATCCAACTCGGTTGTATTATTCTTATACTAAATAAAGCACGGCGTTGAGTTCCGCCACTATACAAATAATATTTACCTATATCTCTTAACATTTTTTAACAAAATTCAATTAAAACATTTCATATACACAACAGAAAACAATTATTCAGAGAAAAAAAACACTAGAAACGAAGCGCGGCGATGTTTATGTAAATATTTACTTATGTAAGTACAAGTGTCTGGTGGGAGGGAATTTCAAATTTTTGAATTAAACGTTATTTTTATAACAAGAACTGTGAACACTCCGCTCCACGATTTGTTATTCCTATCTGAGACAGAATTTAAAATAGCTTTTATTTTTTTTTAAATCCCATTCTGTGTAGGGTGGCTATGATGTGGAGGTAAACAGCTGGATAGATGATTTTTTTAGCTTCGCGCTGTATTCCGCATATAGCAGGGTAGGCAGGAGGAACTTGAGAACTTAGTGTTAAGACACTCCATTCTCTTTCAACTATTCCGTTCCCCACTTTAGTTTTGATGATTTTGTGTTCAAAATATGTTAAAAAAGCAGGAATTTTACGTTTATCCCCGTATAGTAGGGTGCTAGTGGCGGGGGTGAAAATTTTTATTAGGCAAGTTGGTAAATTAAGGTGAGCCGGTCCATATATTTAGGGTAGCCGTCAGAAACCGTGTTATATGGACGCCTCGCCATTGCGGGTACTCAGAATGAACCTAGTGTCAATACACTCCGTTTTTCATTTTCGAATGCGTATATATGTAAGCATTTTTTATATATTTTAAAGTATTTATAGTACATAAAGTTTTGTTTGGTGGTAGGAGGTTCGTCCTCCGTCTGGCTCGCGACCACTATCATGTCAAAGACGAACCGCCAAATATCTTATGATGTGTTCCGGTTCGATGGCATGTAAGCCAGGTTTTCCCCTTTCCCACCCATCCTTTCCCCAAAATGTGGTGGTTCCGATAGCGGACTACTACATTATCCTCCCTTTCCATCCGTATCCTCTAGGTTGGCAACGCATCTAGTACATCTCTTGTGTTGTAGATGTCCATGGGCGAAGGTAACCACTTACCATCAGGCGGTCCTTCTGCTCGTTTGCCATCCGGTATCCATAAAAAAAAAAAAAAAAAAAAAACATAAAGAAGAATAACATTTATAGAAGAGAACAAAAACCACTGACATACAAGTGCGATGATGTTTACATAAATACTTACTTATGTAAGTACAAGTGTCTGGTGGGAGGTAATTTCAAATTTTTGAATTAAACGTTATTTTTATAACAAGAACTGTGAACTTTGTTATTCCTATCTGAGACAGAATTTAAAATAGATTTTATTTTCAGAATATGGTGGTTCCGATAGCGAACAACTACATTGTCCTCCCCTTCCATCTGTATTCCTTAGGTTGGAACCCGTTTACAACACCTCGGTGTTGTAGATGTCCATGGGCGAACTTATCATTAGGTCTCCTCCTTCTGCTCGTTTGCCATCCGTTATCTATAAAAAAAAAAATAAGCGTGAAACAGCATTATCCAATCCATTCCCCTATCATTAAAACGCTTGGCAACCCCATTCTCAGCCCAGAGTTTTTATTATTATAATTTGTAGCAAAGTTTTGCTTCAATCTGTAAATAATTGTAAATTAATTTCGATGGTGGGTGTGAACCGCGGCGGTTGTTACTAACGCTTTGATATTATAATTTCACTTAGTTCCCACGTTATGTCGTAATTTCTACTGGAAAATCTCTTTCGATTGAGTAATAAGCTTTTTATAATCTAGTGAGTTATTGAAGCCAGTCGTGGCGCAACTGTAAAACTGTAACCACGACTGTTTGTGAGTTCGATTTCTACTCGAGGGAATGATTACATTTAAATTATTTACATTTCCCCGCTGTAGTAAGACCAAAGCACGGCGTTAAGTTCCGCCTCCAACACACAAACGAAAATAAAACAGAGTGTCTTATCTGTAGGTACTCTCTGACTGACTGAGGTAGACCTCACCATACAAAAAAAACGCGTAAAGCTAAATAAAAATAATTCTTTAACAGAGATCGAACTCGCTACCTCTATTAATGGAATTTTACGTCATTAATCACGAAATAAAATGATTATTTCATACATTTTTGGATTCCACCGTTTCAAAGAGATCACAAATAAGCAATTCATTTCTATCCAATTAAGTAAATAGGTCATTTTAAATGCTTATGTAATATCCCAAGTGATTAAGCCTGAAAAGACCTAGATTTCAACATGGATTACTTTGGCTTGATATTTTTTATATATTTTTAATTTAGATAAGATGAGAGATTAGTGATAAGATTCTCTGTTCATTTTTCACTCATTTTATAGAGGCCTGTCGCCTATCGTGGCGCAGAGGCACAAGCGTGCGACTGTAAACGCGACAGGTTGTGGGTTCGATTCCCACTCCAGGAAATGAAAAAGTTTAGTATTTTCATTTCCTAGGTTTGGTAACAAGACAAAGCGCGGCGTTAAGTTCTGCCGCTTAGCACGCAATGCCTCAATTTGGTGGAAAATGGGGAATGAAGTGTCTTAACACTAAGTTCTCAGGTTCCCTCTGCCTATCCTGCTATATGCGGGATACAGCGTGAAGCTAAAGAAAAAAAAGCAATTAAGAATCTGCTTATTTTTTTAAGTCAGTTAAAAAATTACAGTTGAATTGATAACCTCTTTTTCTAAAGTGGGTAAAAAATGAAATTTCCAAGACATCATCAAAGATTCATCAGATCACGTCCGCGTGATAGATTAGCTTTGCAATTAAGCGAGGAATACTGAAAACTTTACTTCTTGCTGCGAATTTTTTTGAAAGTCCAAACAAAAGTCATTAAAATTCACTGTCATTTTTGGATGTTGACGCTGTTTTAGTTCAGTTAGTATTATAGAATACTATGATTGTGGGTTCCAATTTCATTGAGGTAAAAATTATGTTTTTAGCTTCACGCTGTACCGCACATAGCAGGGTAAGTAAAGAGAAATTGAGAACCTAGTGTTAAGACACTCCGTTCTCTTAAGATTTCCGTCCTCTTTCCGCCGAATTGAGGCATTGGATGCTGAGTGTTAATTAATAGATTTTAACAAAAGAAGGAAACTCTCTTCGAGCGAAATGCACTAAAAAGTTACATTATTACTAATAGGTCGAAAACGACTTGTCTTGCAAGTTGTCGTTTCTAAATTTAAATGGGGCCACAAAAAATTTCTAGCTGTCATCTTTATACGTAAAAATGAATGTTTATATAAAAAATACTATACCGATTATATATATATATATGTATTTTTACACAGAGGAATATATAAATTGAATATATAATTGAAATAAAAAAATGAATGTTTGTCTGTATGTCATCGATGAACTCAAAAAATTTTCTTAAATTTATTTTATTTGTTGGCGTAGCAACGCGCGCCGGGTATATCCGTGCTATATGCTAGTACAATATAAATTGTTATTCAACAAAAGTTATGTAGAAAAACACACAGAAAATACAGTCCAATTGATAACCTCCTATTTTGAAGTCGGTAAAGTCCACGCAAACGAAGTTACGACTGACAACTAGTCGTTAATACAAGCCGAATTATAAAATGAATTGAATTAATATGCATTATCATATTATATTGCATCGTAAAATTCTACTGACGTCATAATAAATTGTAATTGATTTAAATCGTTGTTTTACATTTAATGTTCAAATAATTAAATTGTGATTATTATTTTAATATATTTGGGGTATATCCAAGCGTGCGACCGTAAACGCGACGGGTTGTGGGTTCGATTGCCATTTCAGGAAATGTAAAAGTTTAGTATTTTCATTTCCTGGGCTTGATAGCAAGGCAAAGCGCGGCGTTGAGCTCCGCCAAACAGCACGCAATGCCTCAATTACCAGGAAAGTGTGGAACGTAAATGTGAATAGAGTACGGAGTGTCTTAAAACTAGGTTTGGTAACTATGTGCGGGATACAGCGTGAAGCTAAAAAAAATGTATTATCCCGCGATTTCGTTTGTATGGGCTATAAAACTTAAAATTCTGTTGTTTTTCCGTTTTCATAGTAATTTCGAGAAATCCTCTCTTCTCTTCTTCCCCTACACTCCCCAAGGAGCCTACATGCCAAATTTCAGCTTTCTACGTGCAGTAGTTTCGCGTGTACGTTGTCTGTCAGTCACTCAGTAACGCAAGCGTTCTATATACATACATATATAGATTAAATAGTAAGAGCTTAATTGACCAACTTGCATACAGTTTCCGTAGTGTAGTGGTTATCACGTGTGCTTCACACGCACAAGGTCCCCGGTTCGATCCCGGGCGGAAACAGTACGTCTTTTTTTAAACTTTAAACTTTTTTTATATAAATATAGTGTTTATCATTATTATTTTATTTATGTAAAAAATATATACATTCCTACCAGGGATATAGCGTGTAGCTAAAATGAAAAATCTGTGTATGTATGTTTGTAGTTTCGATTCCTAATCAAGGGTATTATTATATATAAATTATTTTATTTCTTTCTATAAGTGGTAACTTTTGGTTTGTGTAGTAGGTTCGAATCCATATAAAAGAAACATAAATAAAAGTTACATACATACATACGTAGCTTCACGTTGAATCCCGCATACAGCAGGGTAGGCCGAGGGAACCTAAATACCTAGTGCTAAGACACTCCGTTCCCCACTTTCCGCCGAATTGAGGCAATGCGTGCTGAGTGGCGGAACTCAACGTCGCACTTGGCCTTGTTACCAAACCCAGGAAATGAAAATACTAAATTTAACATTTCCTGGAGTGGGAATTGAACCCATAACCTATCGCGTTTACAGTCGCACGCTTGTGCCTCTACCCCACGACAGGCGTGTATTTCGAAACATGAAAATTGGAATAATCATTTGCATTTAGCAAACGAGAATGCAATTTATTGTCAGTAATAATCTAAAGGTAGCGGAAATTTGTAATAATCTGTCTAGAGCTTAGTAAAATCTTAATATATTTTTTAAATAAGGAAATATTGTAATAATAAAAAAGCTGTTTCCGCCCGGAATCGAACCGGGGACCTTGTGCGTGTGAAGCACACGTGATAACCGCTACACTACGGAAACTGTATTAACAGTTACCAATTAAATGATTACTTACATATTTAGCTTCTCGAATCTCCTTACATACATAGCTTCACGCTGTATCCCGCATATAGCAGTGTAGGCAGAGGGAACCGACGTGTTAACACAATCCGTTCCCCACTTTCCGCCGAATTGAGGCATTGCGTGCTGAGTTGTGGAACTCAACGCCGCGGACCGGTAAACGAATCTCCTTCGTTTAGCAATATAAGAAGAGTTCCCAGTGTTAAGACACTCCGTTCTCTGCCTTTCAGTTATTAAAAGAGAAATTGCGTGCTATATTTAAGATTTTTTTTACCTTATAATATTTAATTGGCATGAATTATTTGGACATAGATATTTATTCATCCTATAAATAAAATCATTCTAATGTCTATGAACATTTTAAAAGTTATTAAAGTTGTATATGCAACTAGACTTGTCAACTTATTCACGCCTACTACGGATTCTAATAGTAGATACTCTTCTCTTCAGTTACTAAGTGACGGACAGACATATCTAAATATTTTTTATATCGAGGCCATCATAGCGCAGTGGAACAGCGTCTGCCCTTAAAGACAATTATTATTACCATAAACTGTGGATTCGATTACACTCGGGGGAATGTTCCATTCAAGTCCCTATTTTGGTGAGACCATTCGATATTAACTTCTTTGCTGTACGGATAAAGTGTCTCGCTAAAAATATATATATATTTTTTTTAACATCACGCTGTATACGCACATAGCAGGGTAGGCGGAGAGAACCTAGTGTTAAGCCACTTTGTTCCCCACTTTCCGCCCAATTGAGGCATTGCGTGCTGAGTGGCGGAACTCAACGCCGCGCTTTGCCTTGTTACCAAAATATTTCTTAATACCCCCTAAAGATTTGAATCTACAATCATCGCATGCACTAAATTACTTCCCCTATACTCTATAATATTTTGAATCGCAAATATAATACAGATGTTTTCATGCAATTCATTAAAAGCTAATCGGATTTGCTTATTGGATTTCTAAGCTCCTTGCTCTGAGAGATATTACAAAAATTTAATCTTCATAAAATAGGGGCCTCTCGTGGTGCAGAGGCACAAGCGTGCGACTGTAAACGCGACAGGTTGTAGGTTCGATTCCCAGTTCATATTTAATATTTTCATTTCCTCTGTTGCGTGACGGTACTTAACAGCACGGTTAAATGTACTTAACATTTTTTTACGCTGTATCCCGCATATATCGGGGTAGGAACCAGAGAACCTAAAGTGTTAAGACACTCCATTGTCTTTCAACATTTCCGTTACCCACTCTTCCGCCAATTGAGTATTGGTGTGTTGAGGATTGAATCAACGCCGCGCTTTGCTTTGTTAATTGTCTTCCACTGCGTCACGAGGTTCCGTTTCATAATATTTCAAATTTTGTTTCCAAGGAATTTACGCAAATTAGCTCTTAGAATAAAAGTACTTATATAATAGAAATAATTATTATTTAAAAAAAAAGGAAAACCGATTTAATATAAAATGCACTATAAAGTCCAATTATTACGAATAACTCCAAAACTACTCATCAGATCTTAAATAAATTTAAATGGGACCACATCATAACCACTAGCTATCATATAAAAGAAAGAATCATTGAAATTGGTTCACCCAGTAAAAAGATATTCAGTAACAAAAAAAAAATCAATCGAAATGAGAACCTCTTTTTGTGGAGTCGGTTAAAGATAGTATTGCACTAATAATATTTCTACACATATATCTCACGCCTGTCGTGGCGCAGAGGCACAAGCGTGCGACTGTAAACGCGTCAGGAAACCCACTCCAGGAAATGTAAAATTTAGTATTTTCATTTCTTGGGTTTGGTGACAAGGCAAAGCGCGGCGTTGAGTTCCGACACTCAACACGCAATGCCTCAATTTGGCGGAAAGTGGGGAACGGAAATGTTGTAAGAGAACGGAGTGTCTTAACACTAAGTTCTCTGCTTCCCTCTGCCTACCCCGCTATATGCGGGATACAGCGTGAAGTTAGAAAAAAGAAAAAATATATATTTCTATAAATAAATACAAGTATAAGCGTTTGTAAATGTCATGTTAAATACATATACAGTAATCGAATCTGTTATTATTATATTTAAGCTAAATCATGATTCAATCACAAGAGGACTAGTTAGCGGCGGTATTAGAAGAGACCGAAAATCCGCTTATACAGCATAAAATAGTTTGTGTTGGTATTATAGGTGATACGGGAGGAAATTTTGTGTGTAACCGCTGATTTTTATAGAAAAAACGCAGTGATTGGTCTCTCTACTTTCTATTATATGTCAATATATAGATTTAGGAGCTTCTTTAGTATTGGAAAGACGAGGCGTCCATGCAAATCGTTTCCCATCGGCTTGCCTAACTAATCGCCAGGTCGGCTTCCTTAAAAATTGCCGGCTTCCCTAAATATAAGCTTGCCTTACTAAAATTTTCACCCCTCGCCACTCGCCTCGCTACTCTTTTCACCTAGTGTCAGTAAATTGGAAAACGGAATATTTTGACACTAAAATGACTTTGCCTCTCTCTGTTCTTTGTTCTGTTCTGTTACTTTGTATTATGCTATTAATTCCTTCGTGTTATTAAAAATAATATAATATTTTATACAAAATTTATGCTATTTCCTTATACATAGGTAGGTATGATAAATATTCCAAAAATCAAAGCATCTATTATAAAAATGTGTGTGTATCTATAATAAAAATGTATGTGTGTGTATATCGTGTTCACACACGATAGAAAAGAAACTATTCGTTCAAAATATTTCTCCCACAGATGTATATGTTTGTCTCTTTTTAGTGTCGCTTTTTCGTTACATCGAGTTTCAAATTTAAATTCTAAATAAATCCTACACATTGGAGAAGCTGAAGATTTAATAAAATAAAAAAAAAAACCAATTTCAAATAAAATGCATTAAAACGTAAAATTATTAGGAACAACTAAAAAGCTACTTGTCAGATCTTAACTAAATTTCAATGAGGACCACACAAGCACTAAGCAAGCACTAAGCTATCATATAAAAAGCATCCCCATAAAAACTTACACCGTAACACATAAAAAAATACACGACTTGAGAACCTTCTTGGTACCAAACCCAGGAAATGAAAATACAAAACTTTCCATTTCCTGGAGTGGGAATCGAATCCACAACCTGTCGCGCTTACAATCGCAAGCTTAAGCCTCTGCGCCACGACAGGCGTTTAAGGCGCGGCGTTGAGTTCTTCCATTCAGCACGCAATGATTCAATTCGGCGGAAAGTGGGGAACGGTATTGTTGAACGAGAACGGAGTGTCTTAACACTAGATTCTCAGGTTTCCTCTGCCTACCCTGCTATATGCGGGATACAGCGTGAAGTTCTCTCTTAAAGACGGATTCAAACAGAACGTTTTCAAGCAAAATATCCTCCCGTATGTCTCCACCCCAATGACGTCCATAGTTGGCAGCCCCTAAATTTGGGCAGTCCGCTTGAATGAATTGTAACCGGTAATTTACTACCGATACGCTCCATGCATAGTTTTTACCGCCTTCAAAAATATTGAAATCTTATTTACGATCGGTGAACTGACAGGTGACTCTTTGTTTTATCGATTTGTGGCATTTGGGAAGAGGGATATACTAAAATAAATTTTGAATTTTAAACTGTTTTAGCAATTTAGTACTGTTATGTTTAGCGAATCCATGGTTTTTTCGACAGTAAGGTTGTTAGAGAGAACCTAGTGTCAAGACACTCTGTTCGCCACTTTCTGCCGGAATTAGAGTGCACGAACAGTGTACGAACAGTAAGTGCCGGAACTCAACGCCGTAATGAATGTCACGAAATCAGGTGGAAAGTGCAATCCTATATATATATATATATATATATATATATATATATATATATATA
>JAKGSA010000872.1:30783-46028 GCA_033558755.1 Philaethria dido
TGAAACAAGTGAAATTGATAATGGTTGGGTTCCTTAGACTTAAACAATACTAAATTATGCCCCGCTTCAGATTAATAAGGCCTCAACGAAAGACATCTGATTTCATAATGCGGGGGTGAATCAAGAAAATTATTTATATGGACAAGGTATTTATAACAATTTTAATATGAATCCCGTTGACGCGTAAAATACGAGTTGCCTTAGTAACGTGTATGTACACTATATACAAAAGTGTATGTCAAACATATGATAATGTGTTTATTTAGCTTCACGCTGTATCCCGCATATGCGAGATACATGCTGCTATATAGCAGGGTAAGCAGAGGGAACCTGAGAACCTCGTGTTCCGCTTTCCGCCGCACTGAAGTATTGCGTGCTGATTGGCGGAACTCAACGCAGCACTGTGCCTTGTTACCAAACCCAGGAAATGAAAATACTAAACTATTTCATTTCCTGGAGTAGGAATTGAACCTACCAACTATCGCGTTGTGCGTGTGCGTGTGTGTGTTTGTGTGAGTATTTTATATCTGCAAATGTTTTACTCTTGCTCTCATACCCATAGGTTGACTACAAGACATTTCTATTATAGATAAGTTCACCTTTGCCAACAATACGGTGGCGCAGAGGCACAAGCGTGCGACTATAACTACTACGAGACAGATTGTAGATTCGATTCCCACTCCAGGAAATGTAAAATTTAGTATTTTCATTTCGTGAGTTTGGTAACAAGGCAAAGAGCGGCGTTGAGTTCTGCCACTCAGCACGCAATGCTTCAATTCAGCGTAAAGTGGGGAACGGAGTGTCTTAACACTAGGTTCCGTCTGCCTACCCTGATATATGCGGGATATAGCGTGAAGCTATGTATGTATATATTGTACTTTATGTATCGTACTTTACTAAAAAACCCATACACACTTTTATAAATTGAACATTGTCACTAAAAAGTAACTTTTGTTTGTTTCACTTCCTATGATTTAACTTTTGAACACAAACAGAACTACGTACAATGCAGCATCAAATCAAATTTCTCATTGTCAAATGAAATTTTACCGTTTTTAGTAGATTTTAGATACTATCGTGGCATAGTATGACATAGTCTGAGTTTATTTACGATTGTTGTGAGTTCGATTCCCTCTCAGGGATTGATTACATATATATATATATATATATATATATATATATATATATATATATATATTTTAACTACACGCTCTATCCCGCATGTAGCAGGGTAAGCAGAGGGAACCTGAGAACCGGATGCTAAGATTAATTCCGTTTTTCACTTCTCCTCCCGAATGGAGACATTGCGTACTTAGTGGCGGAACTCAAAGCCGCGAAAGCCCAGGAATGAAAAAATCCATTTCCTGGAAAGGGAATCGAACCCACAACTTGTCGCGCTTACAGTCGCACGCTTGTGCCTCTGCGGCACGACATGCGTTTCATTATAAAAATATTAACTAAAACAAAATTACCTCATCCAATATTTTCTATAACCGAAACAAATATCCATATTTCTACAGCCATTTTAATTGTCATTCCCAGTGAATCCTCTTTACGTTTACGCAATAGCGGCTAATTTCGCGCAGCATCTTCTATTGTTTGCTGGCCATTATCAGGAGGTGGACCAAAATCCTTAAAGTAGGCCCGCTTTACTTTTTCCAAATAGCGATGTAATCAAAAAAGCGAATAAATTCATTCTATCATTTCTTTGAGGGGACTGAACCTACTAACATTGCGTTTATAATCAAATGCTATAGGGATTGCGTTTCGCTTTTATTCTGCCTAATGTTTTGTGGATGCAGGAGTCCAATCGCCGCAGAAATAAAAACATTCTTTGTGAACAGAATATAAATTCGTAATCGACGCGTGCTAATCAAAAGACTATTATAAATTTTCTCATAATTAATTTATTAATAGCGAACGTTTGTGCCACGGCGTACAGGCACAAAACGTGCGACTGTAAAAGCGCGACAGGTTGTGGGTTCAATCCCACCTCAACAAGGCAAAGCGCGGTGTCGAGTCCCGCCACTCAGCACGCACGCCCCACCTGGCGGGAAAGTGGGAACGAAGTGACTTCCTCTGTCTACTCCTGCTATATGCGAGATACAGCGTTAAGCCATGTATGCATTTATTACTTACCAAAAGATAAAAAATTATAAATGCTAGTTAAGAAACTCAACTTCTACGTGTCAGTTTACTCGTACGTTTTTTTTTTTTTTTTTTTACATCACGACGGTGGCAATACGCGCCACGGCCCACCTGATGGTAAGGGTGCGGTTACCGTGGCCCATGGACGCTTGCAACACCAGGGGTATCACTCAGCGGCGGGGTTGCCGACCCTCTCAAAACCTATTTATTCCCTTTGAAGAACCCCATATTGTAGCCCCCGGAAAATGCCGGCAGGGAGATCATTCCACAATTGAGAGTCCGCGGAAGAAAGTTTTGAAATCGAACTGCTCGGGACCATTTAGCTCCAGTGTGAGCATGAACCTGAACGTCATAATAGTAATTTCTGAAATGAACGTGTATATATAAATGTGTATTTGAAACACATGACACTGTGTGTAATATTTTATGAATGTGTTATTATAAAAAATATTGGCTTTCACACTTCTTCTTCATATAAACAGTATCTATGCTAAATTTCATACTCGGTCAGCATAATTTTCGAAAAGAGGGTCAAAAGTTTTTCACATATTAATATAATGATAAATCTCTTTCCTGAGACCATTTTAGCGCAGTGGAAAATATTTGACTGTAAAAGTGTTTTTTGTGGGTTCTATTACCACTCACTGTAAGTATCATATACGTTGGCCGTTCCGTTGGGTCCTGGAGGGTTCATAGCTGCGTTCTGATGGGGAGATAACCTTCTGATGGTTGGAACTTTCTTAACATTTTTCCTCTGAATCTCTAAAGGATTCATTCCGTTAGACATGTCATAATCCAAGGCATGATAATGTTTATATATTTTAATATAATGGCAAATAACAGTTACAATACGGCATGATTATATTCAAGCCATTTTCATTTCCTCCCCTCTTCAATAACAACGCGCGGCGTTGAGTTCTGCCACTCGTCAAGTACTATCTCGAATTCGGAAAACGGAGAAAAGAGTGTCTTGACACTAGTCTATTTCTCAGTGGCGAGGGGTGAAAATTTTTGATTTTGCAGGCCGGTAAATTAAGGGAAGCTGATGTATGTTTAAGGAAGCCAGTATATATAATTAGGAAAGCCGATATATTTAGGGATAGAGCCGGTATTTATATGAATATGAAGATGTTTAGTAATTTCGCTATCAAATGCTGGCGATGATCTTTTTTTTTACGTCTATAAGATTTGACATCTTGGCTTATTTTTTTGCATTTTTATGCCCAATATTTTCTTGACGACCTGTTTATTTTTTAGTTCTCACACCTTTTTTGACATTGTTTTTTCGAGTTTCCATTCTTGTACTTTGAAAAGTTAGGCAAACCGGTGGGAATCAAGTCGTATGGACGTCTCGCCACTGCTATCTCTAGATATCTTGCTCTTTGTGATAAAGCATGTATCTAAAAAAAACGATAATCCCTTTCATCGTCTTAGAAAGCGACCCACATTTTGAGTATCACTGCCTTAAGTTATTTATGTACCTAGTTAATAGAAGTCCTTGTTTGAATTTTCTGCCATTGTCTTCCTCTGTTCTTGACGTGATGAATGAATGAATGAATTTTATCTCGCCTTTTATAGCCAATTTTTTTAGACTCCCCATTTGTTTTCTATCGATGCTTATTTTTTAATTTAATATATATAATAAATAGGCAACGGGAACCTAGTGTTTAGGCACTCTGTTTTTTATATTATGTCTATTTGGCATTACGTGTGGAATAACGGAACTCAACTCCGCCCTTTGTCTAAGCCAGTGTTTCCCAACGTGGGGCCCACGCCCCACAGTGGGGCAATTTGTTTGTTGACGGGGGAAATTTCAAAAAAACTTTTTTTTAAGAATTTTGAATTTCAATTTCAGTTTTTCATTATAGATTATGAAAATTTACTAACTGTGTTTCATTACCAATTATCAGTCCCGTCTTCATACATATTATTTAAGTTTCGTAAGTTAACAATACATTTTTTATGTTAAAACTTGTATATTGTAAATGCGGGGGTATAAGAATTATAGAAATTCTAATATGGGGCATCATACAAAAAAGGTTGGGATACACTGATCTAAGCAGAGCGGGATCAGGTAAAAAAATTGTTTTCTATAGATACCCCTTTTTTACTTTTACGCAGTTTATAAAAGACAGAGAACCTAGTGTTCTTACTTTCCGTTCTTCACATTACGCTTATTTAGAAGCTTTGCGGGGATAACGGAGCTTAACACTGCGTTTAATTTACTGTTCTTACTTGAACCTGTTCTGGTAAAACAGAACGCGACCTCCTATATTTTCCATCGCTAATTCTTTTTTTGTTTAATGTACGATAGATACATAACTTCACGCCGTATCTCGCACATAGCAGGGTAGGAAAAGAGAACCACATAAACTAGTGTTAAGACACTCCGTTCTCTTAAGGTTTTTTGTTCCCCACTTATGATACTTTAATAAAATATTAATATAGATACAATATATAGAATGAATGAATTGAAAGTCGATCAGTTTAGTTCACAGATATCCGGATATTTTCGTTCACCCGGACAACCTTTGAACGGCTTATCCGGTTAAGCTCGTCTCAAGACCGGTTGTAAAGCGACAGGCTTTGTGGTATTTTATACTACACGCTCGGATTTCGATGTTCATAATGGTTTATCTTTTGTTTGTTTTTTTTTTAAATATATATAGAATATAAATATATTAAAAATATAGCTATGACTAGTGGGGAACGGAATTGTTGAAAGAGAATAGAGTGTCTTAATAGTAGGTTTTCTGGTTCCCTCTGCCAACCCGCACATGCGTGAAGCTAAAAAAAAGTATAAAAAGACACAGATAACTTAGTGTTAAGACACTGCGTTCTTCGCATTTCAAACGTTAAAACATTGTTGAGTGTCGGAACTTAATGCATTCTCCTCAAGTGGGAATCGAACCCACAGCTACTTGCGTTTACAGTCACACGCTGTTTCACTGCGCCACGATGATGTTAATTTTTGTAAATAAATACAATATGAGTGTATCAAGTATAGACTTTTAGTGGAGAACGGAGTGTCTTAACACTAGGTCTTCAAAATCGAAATTAAAATATTCTTTATTCAAATAGGCTATTACAAGCACTTTTGAATCGTCAATTTACAACAGATGTCAGTCGTGTCAGTCCTAACGCAAGCTACCACCGGCTCGGAAGGCAGTTCTGCTGAGAAGAGCCGGCAAAAACTCAACAATTGCTCTTTTCAAATAAAATTTTACAAAAAATATACGACTATGATGAGCCTCCCGTACTCTCTTATTATCTTGCTATATGCGAAAGATATGTGAAGTTAAAATAAGCTATAACTTTTTAAGTTCATTGAGTGTTTTATTATTATATATCTGAATAAAGTAGCTTCAGCAGCACTATTATAAAAAGTATTGGCCTTTAGCACTTCTTCTCCATAGAAACTTTAACAACGCTAAGTTTCACATTCCATTCGCATAGTTATTGTAAAAAGTTATCCAAAGTTTTTCTATCATATATTAATATAAAGTTACGAATATCCATAATAAAGTTAACATAACGCGGCGTTAAGCTCCGTCTTACAAACAATGTCTCTAAATAAAAATAGAGTGGACAGTGAGTTATGATTATAAGGGGCCATATAGATTAGCTTAGCTTCACGCTGTATCCCGCATATAGCAGGGTAGGCAGAGGGAACCTGAGAACCTAGTGTTAAGACACTTCGTTCTCTTTTGACATTTCCGTTCCCCACTTTCCCCCGAATCGAGGCATTGTGTGTTGAGTGACGGAACTCAACGCCGCGCTTAGCCTAGTTACCAGAGCGACGAAATGAAAATACTAAATATTATTTAATATTTTCGTTTCCTGGAGTGGCAATCGAACCCACAACCTCGTCGTGTTTACAGTCGCTTTTGCCTCTGCGCCACGACAGGCCTCAACATACAGTACGATTTTCAAAATCTCTTCAATGGTGAAATGTAAACTGTTTCCAGAAATGTGTCGTCATTCGTGTGCATTAGTCGAGTACTTTGCTAACCGGTTGCTTTGCGTTCTGTATCCCTTACTATTTGTGTTTACTATAGTCAGTTTTTACGATACTATTATAGTTTAAGTCTTTTGACATTGGGTTCGTTTTGGTTAATTTGACATGTAAGATGATGGGAAAATAAAATGGTCGATCAATACAGTAAAAAGTAATTGAGTAAAAAAAGTAATGACTAAACGACAAGGCGTCAGATAGAAGTATGCATTTTTTTTAAAAAATATTAGCATTCTGCACTCCTTCTCTATATAAACTATAAGTGTGCCAAGTTTCATGCTCCGTTCGCGTATTTTCGTAAAAAGAGAACCAAAATTTTTGCTTCACGTATTTATATATAGATTAAGCAAATAAAATACATTTTTTCAATAATTTCATAGTTTCTCATATCTTTAGGCATATAAATTTGATTTTTTTCACATTAAATATATTATTTCGTTGAGTTCCGCCACTCAGCACGCAATGCCTCAATTCGGTGGAAAGTGGGGTACGGAAGTGTTAAAAGAGAACGGAGTGTCTTAACACTAGGTTCTCAGGTTCCCTCTGCGTACCCTGCTACATACGGGATACAGCGTGAAGCTAAAAAAAATCAATATTCGATTTATCAACTTATTCACGTCTGGTACGAATATATAATTTAAAGTGACTATCCATCCATATTGTAATAAACGTATAAAAAAAATTAAACAAAATTAATTGTGGCCTCAAGGATAAAGGCAAAGGAAAGTGCAGTCACAAAGCTACATACTTAATAACGCTGTAATGTAGCTTCCTGCAAATACTCGTTTTAGGGATTTTATCTCAATTCTATTCTACGGATGTTGGCAGTGTTTAAAATTAATTATTTTTTTATGTGTATATCTTTTCCTTATATAACAGGGTAGGCACTTAGCAATGGCAAGGCGTGAAAAATTTAGTAAGGCAAGCCGATAAATTAAGGGAAGCCGATATATATTTAGGGAAGCTGGTATAAATATTTAGGGAAGCCAGTATTCTTTAGGGAAGCCAATAATTTTTATGGAAGTCGATATATTTTATGCAAGCCGGTATAGGATGTAAAAGCATTCACTATCGAATTTTGGCGATGACCTTTTTTTTTAGGTCTATAAGATGTCAGAGCTTATTTTTTGCAATGCTCAATATTTTTCTGGCAGCCTTTTTTTTCAGCTCAACTATTTTAGGTAAGCCGGTGGTAATCGCGTTGTATAGACGCCTCGCCTGGCACTTAGTGTTAAGACACTCCGTATATTCCTTATCAAAACGAGACGTAGGTTTTCGGCACTCCAAATCCAATATTTTGAATTCATTTCTGTGTGTCAATATGAAATAGTCGTGGTCGAACCCATAACTATTGTTAACCACTGTGCCACTAAGCAACAATAACGTCAAATAATCTATCTATTAAAAAAGAACCTTATTTGTAATCAGATTTTCTTTGAAAAGCATTTCTTTTGTCTGCTTCTAGATATATTAGGTCAAAGTTTTTTTTCTAGCTTTTGTTCGATCTAGATTTTAAAGTACATTCTATTGGCAAGAAACCAGTTCTTATTATAGTGATATGTAAGCTAATTAGGTACACAAATATAAATTTATTATGATTTTAGAAAAAAATCTTTTGGAAATTTCTAATAAAGAAAAATAATAGTATCTCGCACATTGGAGTGCAGGCAGGGTACCTAAAAACCTAGTGTTAAGACACTCCATTCTCTTGTAACATTTCCGTTCCCCACTACACTGCCACATACTATTTAATATTATTATTTTCATTTCCTGAAGTGGTGACGTGGGATTCAAACTCACAACCTGTCGCGTCTACACACAAGCTTGTGTATCTACGCCACGACTGGCTTCAAAGAATATAATTAAGAAATGCATAAATTATATTTATTATTATTGGGGAACGGAGTGTCTTAACACTAGGTTCCCTCTGCATACCCTGCTATATGCGGGATACAGCGCGAAGCTAAATAACTGCTGCTTACCCGGCTGTGTGGGGGATACAACGGGTAAAATAAATTATAACCCATAATGGGAACCAGTGGCGAGATGTCCATGCAACTCGATTCTCACCGGCTTGCCTAAGATTTTAAAGTATAAGACCTAAAAAAAAAGCTCTGACATCTTATAGACCTATAAAAAAATGATCATTGCCAAGAATTCAATAGTGAAATTACTACATACCTTGACCAATTTCCCTAAATATATCGGCTTCCCTAAGTCCACAACCGAACCGTTTATATCCCTCCCACTGCGCCACGATGGCTTCTTCGTAAATTATTATTAATCAAAATATGAACTGAATACAAGTAGATATAACCATTATATGCCTTTGCTGTCTTAAGCATTCACCGTCTGTAGCTTTATCTGATTCACTTCCGGTTGAGCTTTCGAGATGAATCAAAAACCGTTATACTATCATTTAGTATTATTCAACTAAAGGAAGCAGGGTTTCAATTAACATGGAGTTCGAGGTTCGAATTCGTTATGATAATTAAAATTTTAACTTTACAGAAAACTGATTTCAAACAAAAATAACTAAAGAGGAAAATGAATTTCTTATGAATAACTCGAAAACTGCATGTGCGACAAGTAACAAGACTTAACAAAATTTAAATAGGATATTTTAGAGACACTATCATATCATCAAAATTGGTTCATCTAATAAAAAAATTATGCGATTATACACATTAAAAATTCAGTTCCATTGAGAACTTCCCTTTTATGAAATGGGTAGTAAGTTGAAATAATATTAGACGGAGTGGTTATGGGTTCAAGTACTATTTGAGTATTTTTTAAAAGATTTTATACTTTTTCCATAATAGAGTAAACTCAACTTAACTTAGTAAGGCAGTGAAAACTTTCCTGAATGTGAAACATTGTGCGTTGAATGACAGAGCGAGGGCAGGGCGGGGAAATGAAAATAATTCAAATATAATCATCCCCTCTAGTGGAAATCGAACGCACAACCATCGTGCTTACAGTCGGATGCTGTCACACTGCGCCACGATGGCCTCTATACTATATACTAAATTATTATGATTTTTAGATTCACGCTATATCCCGCAAGTACCAGAGTAGGCAAAGGGAACCAGAGAACCTAGTGATAAGACACTCCTTTTTTTAACATTTCCTTTCCCAACTTTCCGCCGAATTGAGGCATTGCGTGCTGAGTGGTGGAACTCAACACCGCGCTATGCTTTGTACCAGAGTGAAAGAATGAAAATTCCAAATATTATTTAATATTTTCATTTCCTGAAGTGGGAATCGAAACCATAACCATCGTGTACTAAAACGCTATCCCACTGCGCCACGATGGTCTCTATTAAAAAATATTATTATTCATAGTAATAAATAGAAATTTCATAAATATATACAATATATCTCTCACAGCTAGTAGCAATACGCTAGACACATGTGCTCTACTCTATGAAGAATTTCGCTGCGAATTCGATTTTATGATTAGATTCATATGAAATTTATAAGCCTTGTATAGATAACGTTTAAACATGCTCGTGTCGTGTTATGAATAAATAAATATCTAATTTTACTTTATATTTGTATGTAGATTGATGTTTTATATGGTTTTGCTTGAGAATTTATGAAATAATAGTTTTTAACTTCACGCTGTAACCCGCATATAGTAGGGTAAACAGAGGGAACCTAGTGTTAAGACACTCCGTTCCCCACTTTCCGCCGAATTGAGGCATTGCGTGCTGACTTGCGGAACTCAACGTCGCACTTTGCCTTGTTACCAAACCTAGAAATTGAAAAATTAAACCAAAAATTGATAATAATTTAAATACAATCATTGCCCCGAAAGGAAATTGAACCCACAATCATCCTCACTAACAGCGCATTAGAGCCTTATCATAAGTACATAAAAATATAAAAATATTATCTATGATTTTTAAGAAAAGAAAAAATAACTTCAAATACAACTGAATAAAAAGTTCATTCAAAACTGAATTTGAATGCCACTGCCACTAAAAAGTTATGGCAACACACAAAAAAACAGTCGAATTGAGAACCCCCTCCTCTCCTCCCTCCTCCTTTTCCTTCTCACTCCTTTTTTTTCAAAATCATTTAAAAAAAACAAAAATAAAATATTGTCAATACTAATCCCCAAACAGAAATCCACATACATTCAAATTTAAAGTAAACTCATTATATAGAAAGTCATTAAAAAATTCTGGGCCTATAATCTAGTTAGCTTAAACAACAATGAAACCCGCAAATTCTGAATAAAGGGTCTAAAATACCCCACGGATGAATTCATTTCATTGTTCAAAACTCATTAGTTGAGCACAATGGAAGATAGTGTAAAGATTGAAACAGACTTGCGACTGTCTTGTCGTTTTAAATTACAGGTTATGTTTTAGGGAAGAGAATTTTAGTGTTAACTCATTTTGTTTCTTTTTCTTATCAAAATTTTTTGGACATTGTTATGTTCTTATGTGATTACAATTACACTTTATATGTTGTGATATTTGATTCTGGTGTTGTGAATGTTGAATTCAAAAATTCTTAATTCATAATTTATTTAAAAACTTCTCTATTTACATCTGCTTTTATTTTATGATGATGATGATGTCCTCCCAGACGTATCCGTCGATGGCGACACACTGTTGTTAATAATTATTTCGACGTTCCTGAGCGCGAATGTGACTCGCAAAACCGAGTTTTAAAATTTTAAAGATTCGGTCACAAATAGCACAATGAAACTGTCCACTATCATTATAGGAGGGCTTAGGTCAAGTTTTTTTTATATAAAGTTAGTGAAATGTTTTCTTATATAGTTGACTAGATCTTATCAACGAAAATTAAGAGAAAAGAGGTAGAGACAATACTCTGACTTCATTATGAAACATATGAAACCCAGCGTAGCACTTTGACTGGAGTATCTCAAATACTGAAAAAAATAAAAAAAATATTTCCCGAATAGAGTTTGAAATTACTCTAATTATTTTTAGTAAATGTTACTATTGTGCAATGCAGGTGGATGATACAATGCACTTATTTCAAAAAACTTTCCATGTTTGGCTGTTTCATAGGATTTTTTTGTTTTTTTTTTATATTATGACCCAATGTCCCTTTGGCTTGTCTTTATTATAATAATTTTTTATTTACATATTATGACATAAATACAGAATGTTTTATTTTTCCATACCTACATAGTTATACTAATACTACTCAGCTAAACTTCTAATAGTTATGATTCTATTTATAGTTCAGTATCTATATAAATAAATATAGAAATACAAGTATGTATTTTAGTTATTTTAAAAGTAGGTTTTATAGTTTTCATTCTACTTTTCATTTTTGCTGTTTATTAGGTCAGTTCAGTTGAGTCCTTTAACTATGGCGCTTTGCACGTGCCCGTTTAGCACAAATCACTTCGCCATTGTCACGTTGTTTGTAAAACACACGAAGGAGATTGATCGGAGCTTAAAACAAGGTTACTCAGTTCAATTTTGTACATCGCATATTAAGTGACGGAATCAATGCCACGCGCTATTTTACGAGAGAAGAGAAATGATAATTTAAATGGGAATCGAAGTCACAATCAATCAAATTCTGTTCAACGACGATGGCCTCACGATTTTCATACAAATTATACATACATACACACATACATAGCTTCACGCTGTATCCCGCATATAGTAGGGTAGGCAGAAGGACCTAATGTTAAAACACTCCGTTCCCCACTTTCCGCCGAATTATATTTCGAATCCAATAAAATAATTTTTAATATATTATAATGAGATGCGACAATTTTGTCTCACGTCCATATTACCTCTAAGACTTATTTGACGTTTGGCGAGTGGCCAATATAAAATCGGGCCGATTTTATTGGCACTGTTTTCAGCAAAATTATAGACCATGGATATTTGTCACTGCGGAGCTGAAACGATTATTATTTATATTGAAAAATTTTTATTTAATGATGTGTTGGTAGTAATGTTTGTAACTTGGTTTGAAAAAAGGAGGGGTTCTCAATTCAACTGTCTTTTTTGTGGGTTATCGCATAACTTTTTACTGGGAGAAACGATTTTGATGATCCTTTTTTTATATGATAGCTAGTGCTTCTAACGTAGTTTCTTTTAAGTTTAGTTATGATCTGACGAATAGTTTCTGAATTATTTGTAATATTGTTACTCTTTTGTAATTTTTTTTTTTAAATATGATTTTTGATAATGCGGTAATGGTTAAAAGTATATAGTATATATGATATTTAAAATTCTCTACTTTGGTTTTCGTCAAAGGTTCCTTCTGTCTTAGCAGTGAGGTGAGCGGAGTGTCTTTACACTCTCAAGTACTCTTTGGTGAAATTTTGCGAGATAGAGCGTTAATGTGCCCTTTTTCTTATGTTAGATATTGCTAAATGAATTTCATGAAAAAAAAAATTTTTACGCCGTTCATGGCGCAGAGGCACAAGCGTGCGACTGTAAACGCGACAGGTTGTGGGTTCGATTCCCTCTTCAGGAAATGGAATTTTTCATTTCCTGGGTTTGGTAACAAGGCAAAGCGCGGCGTTGAGTTCCGCCACTCAGCATGCAATGCCTCAATTCGGTGGAAAGTGGGTAACGGAGTGTCTTAACATTAGGTTCCCTCTGCCTACCCTGCTATATGCGGGATACAGCGTACAGCTACGTATGTATGTATGTACAATTTTATATATCGATAAAATAATTTTAATATTGTTCGATATTTTTTAATTAATAAAATACCTTTATGTTGAAGATATATCTTTAACATTTCTCTATTGGGCAAACTAGTTTATTATATATTTCTTGTATTTTATGTGAAATTGATAAAACCTACTGTACATTGTGAAAACCTACTAATAAATTACTGAATTCTCCATTTTTTAAGTCATTTTAGAAATATTTATATTGACTCATTAACATCATACTTTATTCAGGAAACACATCTTTTAAAAAATACAAGTTTCCCCGTAAATGCGTTAATAACGCATTGTGTAGCGACGTATATGTCACTTTATATAAACATGGATGTCAAACCATGGTAGTGTGTGTAACTTTTATTTTGTTAATTTAATATACTTTTTAGGCATTATTATAAAAGAATATTAGCATTCTGCTCTCCTTCGCTATATAAACTATAAGTGTGCCAAATTTCATGCTCCTCTGTTCGTGTAATTTTCGTAAAAAGGTATCCAAAGTTTTTGCTTCTTGTATTTATATATAAATTATATGAAAATCTATTGTTTTTCATTTTAATAACGTATTAAAATTTTGAATATAGCAGATTTTAGGATCCCGCGCCACATTATTCTCACTTACCTCATCTCCCAAACATAACAGAGAGTACATAGTGTTAAGACACTCATTTCTCCCCTATAAAAGTGTGGAAACATAGAAAGACGTTAATAATTAATTAATTATATCATTATGCCTTAATTTGGTGAAAATTGGGGAACGGAAATCCTAATAGAACGGAGTGTCTTAACACTAGGGTCTTACGTTCCCTCTACCTACCCTGCTATATGCGGGATACAGCGTGAAGTTATATTTATTAATCTTTATTCATTCTTTTATTATCATTTTAATACAAACGAAAAGGGGGGAACGGGAATCTTAATATATATATTTTTTTATTGATAAAGGATGGCAAACGAGCAGAAGGACCACTTGATGGTAAGAGGTCCTTCGTCCATGGACATCTACAACAGGAGTTGTAAATGCGTTGCCGACCTTGTGTCCAGATCGGAGGGGGAGGAAATAATGTAGTGGCCGCGGCATTTGCCCTGGGAACCATCACATTCTGAGGAAAGAATAGAACGGAGTGTTTTAACACTAGGTTCTTACGTTCCCTGCTATATGCGGAATACAACTTGTAGATATCTATATATATTCTTGTATTAACAATTTTAATATAGATATTCCACGGTTTTCCCTATTCTTGTTTGAACTGTACGTAATTAAAATTGGGTGGATATTACCTGAAATGGCTTTAAGATATTTGGTTTTAACCCTCGTTTCGACTCAAAATGAATTTAATACCTTACGCTTGTAATTATAGAAAACTATAGCTATATAAGTATATTATAGTCGAAAGTGTTTGCGTAATTTAAATCCTTTTGTGATGAAGGTTAGATTTAACTATCATTATGAACGTAATAGTAGGTAAAGTATTTTGGATCTTCTTTTTATATAGCAGGGTAGGAAACTAGTGTTTCGACACTCCGTTCCCTACTTTCCGCCGAATTAAGGCATTGCGTGCTGAGTGGCGGAACTCACCGCCGCGCTTTGCCTTGTTTCCAAACTCAGGAAATGAAAAAATCCATTTCCTGGAGTGGGAATCGAACCCACAACCTGTCGCGTTTACAGTCGCACGCTTGTGCCTCTGCGCCACGACAGGCGTCAATATACTATATAAAAATCCCATGAATTGTTTTATAATACATACATTATTAAAAAATATATTACCATTTTATTTGCATTTTTTTCAGTGTGAAACTTAATTTAAGGTTTCATGTTGACTCATTAGTGTCTACAGGTATGTACTTTAAAGAGTGTAAAGGAATAATATAAAAAAAAAAAAAACAATATAGTTATTTTCTTATAGCTTTACGCTGTATCTCGTATATAGCAGGGTAGACAGAGGGAACAAAAGAACCTAGTGTTAAGACACTCCGTTCTCTTTTAAAATTTCCGTTCCCATATTCCGCCGAATTTAGGCATTGCGTGCTGAGTGGCGGAATTTAACGCCGCGCTTTGACTTATTACCAGAATGAAAATACTAAATATTATTTAGTATTTTCATTTCCTGGAGTAGGAATCGAACCCACAACCTGTCGCGTTTACAGTCGCACCCTTGTGCCTATGCGCCACGACAAGCATCTAAATATGTAAAAAATATTTAATATTTGAAATTGAAATACTATTTATCTAAATTCTCTCTTTCTCTTTGAGTGAAGTTATTTTCAAATAATATTTTTTGTTTCTATTGTTCACAATAGATATTTATTGGCCAGTCGTGCATTCATTTAAAAATATTCATTTCAATAAACGAATCTATATATATGTATATATATATATATATATATATATATATATAT